>PVJH01026040.1:0-30559 GCA_004026705.1 Nesogale talazaci | reverse complement strand
CAAGATAAAATTTCATTTGTCATTAGAAATAAATACTTCATAATTTACAATGACATATTGTTTTGTGATGAATCACTATGCTTTAATTATGTTCTATTTGTAATGATGAAAATACATCCTGCATATCAGATATTTACATGGCAATTCATCACAGTAGCAAAATTACAGTTAGGAAGTAGCCTCAAAAATAATTTTATGGTGGGGGGTCACTACCACACGAGGAACGGTATGACAGGATCGCAGCATTAGGAAGGTTGAGAACCACTGCTCTAGAGGAATGGATGAACATACTCTGGTACATTTATACAATGGAATATGATGCACCCTTAAAAATCAATGCGTCACAGGGAGGAGACGAGTCAGTCACGGTGCAGTGTAGCAATGATGAAACATGCAACTTTCCTCTAGTTCTCCAAGGCTTCCTCTTCCCGCCGCCCCCCCACCCCCAGTCCCATGATCATGATCTCAATTCCCCCTGACAAATCCAGTTAGACCAGAGGATGTACACTGGTGCAGATAGGAACCGGAAGCCTAGGGAATCCAGAACAGATGATCCCTTCAGGACCAGTGGTAAGAGTGGTCATACTAGGAGGGTGGAGGAAAAGCAGGGGAGAAAGGGGGAATTGATTATAAGGTTCTACATATAACTTCCTCCCTGGGGTATAGGCAACAGGGCAGTTAGTGAAGGGAGACATTGGACAGTGTAAGATATGACAAAATAATAATAATTTATAAATTATCCAGGGTTCAGGAGGGAAGGGGAGTGAGGAGGGAGGGAAAAAATGAGAAGCTAATACCAAGGGCTTAAGTAGAAAGTAAATATTTTGAGAAGGATGATGGAAACCAATGTGCAAAGGTGCTTGGCATACAAGGGATGGATGTGTGGATTGTGAAAAGAGTTGCATGAGTCCCCAATAAAATGATGTTTTAAAAAATCAATGAGTCGGCCAAACACCTTACATGGACATAGAAGATACTATGCTGAGCGATGCTTGTCAATTTCATAAGGATAACTATTTTATGGCACCATTACTATAAAGTAAAAAAAAAGAAATATAGCTCCCACACCCAAGGATAAGACTACAGACTACGAGGCTGAGTGGGCCGAGAGGAGGGACAGGAAGCTATGGTGACTGGAAGGAGCGAAGAGACAAGATGAAAGAGAGAAAGAAGGAAGAGAACTGCAGGGGAGGGGGTTGTTTAATGCGATACTGTTAACTGCTGTGGTTGTGTAAGAGGGATGGACGGTGCAATGATGTGGACTGCTTTTCTCTATAAGTATAATATCCCACAAACAAAGGTGGGGGGGAGCACATGCAATACAAACCAGATAAATAAAGTTAAAATTTTACAGAGACAGAGAAGGGACAGAGCCTTAAGACCCCCCCCCCCAGATGACCCCCCACCCCCAGATGCCTGTTCATCATCAGATCTGTCTCTCTGAGAGGGAGATAAGGAGGAAAAGTTAGACAGAAGCAGACTTAGAATCTTTGGTGACAGACAAGTGCACAACAAAAAGCTAATTTACTAAAAGATCGTGCAATTTGCCCACACATTTTTAAGCCCCCCTCATGATACACATTAGTGCATGCAAATATTATGTTCATAATTTCATCTAAAGCTACCGATCCTTTTATTCATTTTTTAAAGCTTGATCTTAATTTTTTTGTTGAGAAGACCACAAAACATGTATCCACTCAATTATACATGCATGAATCAGTGACCTGGAGGGCAGTCTTCATCAAGGTGTATAACTGTTTCCACCCTCCTGTTCTGATGCTTGGAAGAAATTTTGTCCAGGCCTGATCTGTCCCCATTCGGAAAGCCCAAAGCCCAGGAAAGAGGTGGTGGGAAAGGTAAATCTTGACAAAGTGGTCATAGAAAGTATGCTATCTAACAAAACAAATGAACGGTCCTTTTAAAACCAAAGTTTGTAGCAGGTCTACTGATTTCTGCAATGCTGGGTTTTCTGAAAGCTGATAAACCTGGAAGAGCCAGGCACACAGGATGAGGCCACCTCCACCAACGGTGTCTTCACATAACGTATACACATCTCCGTTCACAGCATTTCCTGAGAACAAAGGGGACTGGAAGCACCCACTGTGGAACATCAAAGACCAGATAGCCTTCAGCGTGGACAACCCTCCAATACAGAGAACACAAAGTCCCTCCCACTGGACCATCAGGAGGAACTGAGAAACAATGCAAGTTGTCAGCTGTACTTAGATCCGCCACACACATGCATGGAAGCAGATGCCAAGGAATCAAAGGACATACTGCCTGGGCAGCCCTGTTACAAAAGCTCTCCTTAAAGTGTTCAAGAGCACGGATGGCACTCTGGAGACACAAGTGTGCTTGACGCATGTCACGGAGTTTTCAGCCACCTCATGTGCGTGGGAGAGCTGGATGGTCCCGACGGAGGAGCGCCCCGGCTGCCTTTGAAATCCGTTCTTGACAAGGATCAGTGCCTATAGCACGGCCTGCCTTGGAAGAGCGCACACATCTCTCTGGGCAGAAGAACCGCCAGGTGTTTGCTCCTTAGAGGTGAGGGTCCTGAGACTTCCTTTCGTGCACTCGGAAGAGGTGGTCAGGAAGGGCCCATCTCTGGAAGAGGACATTGTGCTTGGGAAAGGAGAGGGCCATCAAATGAGATGAAGACTTTCTACGAGATGGACGGACATCGTCCCTGTCACAACGGACTGCACACACAGCAATGACCGTAGAATGGTGCAAGATGGTGCGGGGTCTCCTTCATCAGACATAGGGGTGGCGAGACATCGGCATGAACTCAGTGGCATCTCGCATCTAGCATGCTCGGACACTCCTGGCCTATCCGAGGCATGTTCCTCGATGGCTAGACAGCTTGCCCGTGTGGCAGGCACTGTCCTGAGCGAGGGGCCGTCATGAAAGCCCCATCTCCCCAGACGACATCCACATGAGGGAGCATGTGCTCCTAAGTAACTTCAGCGCTCCCTACCTCGTCCCCTCAAGCTCACTGTCATTTCTGTTTCTCAGTGACCCTGTCGGACAGGGTTTCTCAGAAACTGGACCTCTTGATGGAAGCAGAAAGCCTAGACTTTCTCCTGAGGAGCAGCTGATCGTGCTGTTGGCAGGCCAACGCTTCACAATGGCGCCACCAAACACCACACCTCCCTGGCGTCCAGGGCATGCCGACTCCGTCTTTCTCTCAGACACCACAAAGACGGAGCAAAGGAGGCAACTGCACTTTCTCGAGTTCCCAGGGGGGATCCTGGTGGTGCAGCAGTCCCCCATTGGCTTGCAATGGGGAAGGTCAGCAGTCTGAAATCCCTCGCTGCTCGAGGGAGAGAGTAGACTTCCTACTCCACAGTTACAGTCTCAGAAACTCACGGGACAGTTCTACTCCATCCTATGCGGTCAGCTTTCAGTGGACGTTGACCTATTGGCAGTGGTTTGGGGTTTGGGCTCGGTGTTCTAGACACCCTGCTCCCTCACCCTCAGCCAGCTTCATTTAAATATTCATTCGCACTTGCTAATGAGTAACGACATTGGTAGGTACTGTGAGGTCAAGTCCAACACTTTACAACTCAACAGGACAGAGCCAAAATTGTCTCGCAGTGTTTCCCAGGCGGTATTCTGTTTTTTTTGTTGGCTTGTTTGTTTTCGTTTTGGGCATCACTGCCTCTGGTCGTCGTGGACGCTACCCAGTGCCGCTCCCGGGAGCCGTCGCTGGGTTTGAACCGCCAAGCCCACAGACCGTAGTCCCGCACTCAGCCACTTACGCCACCGGGGCTCAGCCCCCAGGCGGTATTCTGTACAGAGACCGAAGTCACATCTCTCCTCCACTGAGCAGCTGGGAGGTGCTGCCATCAGCAGCCAAGTGGCTTCACCATGACTGCACTACACCAAGCCAAAGCCACTGCCATTGGGTCAGTTCCGACTCAAGGTGATCCTGTATAGAGAGGCTGTCGATCTTTCTGGGAGCAGATGCCCGAGAAGCAGCTGGTGGGTTTGACTCACCAAACTCGGGGGTGTGGCACTGCCAGAGCCCCTGAATGAATAACTAGCCTGGGGGAAATAGAGTGTAGACAACAGCTCCTGTGTCCCAAATGCAGGACTAGGTGAGAGGGAGAGTCCTTGGGTTGTGTCCATCGTGGATGCACCGCAGAAAGATGAAGAAAGATGACCCGGAGGTACCGTGTGAGAGAAACCCGGCAATCTATTCTACAAAACCAATCACTGAGCACCCTGGAGAGCACCGTTCTAAGCTGATCCCCAAGAGTCAGTCCATTCAACAGCACCTGGGATGGTAAGAATGCAGGCAGACACTCCACAAGGAAACCCATGGAAGGGGGCTGCCCAAGGAAGAAGCCCAGACCCAGAAGGCCGCTGTGATGAAGAGTTGAGAAGCCAGGGCTGGAGTTTCACCATGAGAATGAGCCCCCTGCCTATCCCGGAAGACCCAGGAACTCCCAAGAGAGGGCCCCGGTCAGTTGGTTCAGAGACAGCAGCCTGCTCTAGTTGTGAAATCCCCCCCATTTGACCCCTGGACTTCTTTTATAAAGGTCCACCCACAATTCAGGAAGTAAGCAGACTTCGGGAACAAAAACAAGTCTGCTGACTTGGTGGCGGAGTGGGGAGGGGGTGGGGGGAGTCACTGATCAAAGGGGTTTGTGGATTTACAAAGCAAGATTGTGTCTCTAAGAGCTTGGGAAGCAGAGTTACAGCTGGTCCGCATCACGCTTCCTTAGCAGGCTCCCTTTCCAACCGTGGGATTTGTCTACAAATGTGTGCGTGCTGGTGGCAGGCAGTGAGTGGCACCCCTAGGTGCCCCTTTGGGGGAGAAGAGGTTAAGGAAATACAGGAGAGGCAGCTCCTGGGATTAGGAGTGACGGTATCCCATAGGAGTCTGGTGGCACAGTGGTTACGCATTGGCCTGCTAACTGCAAGGTCCGCAAGTTCAAAACCACTAGCCCTCCTTGGGAGGGCAGGACTTTCTATTCCTGCAAAGAGTGACGGTCTTGACTGCCCACAAAGGGCCGTGCTAACCTGTCCTATAGGGTCACTCTACAACTGAAGCGACTTGATGGCAGTGAGTTTGTTTTCTGCTTCCATTGAATCCTTCACTCCGGTTTGCTTTTTCTTAGAGATGAGAAAACATCTGATCTGTCATTTGCCTAAAGTCACCCAGCTTCGCATGGAGCTTCAAACTCAGGGTTATCTGAGATTGAACCCCTAGGTGAACAAAGTCAATGTCAAGGTGGGGTGAATTCGCACTCAACAAACAAACAAAAAACACAAACCAAACAGCACACCGACATCAAGCCCCTTCTGACTCAGCACAGCCCTGTAAGACAGAGCCGCACTAGCCAGTCTTCGTGGATGAGTAGAAAGTCTTCTTCATCTTTCTCCTGAGGAGGGGCTGGTGGTTTCAAACTGCTGACCTCAAAACTAGCAGCCCAACAGGACTCCGGCGAAATGCCTACAAGAGGTAAAAATTCTTTAGTCTCCAGATGCCCCAATTTGTCATTCAAATGCCACCTACCCTCATGTCACCTTGGAGGGACAAGTGAGACGCGTTTCCAGCCATCACACACGCACACACTGCCATCAAATAAATTCCGGCTCATAATGGTCTTGCTATAGTCTGGTTTCTTGAACCCTTAGTCATTCTCTATGGATTTCTGTTTTAACTTTGTAGTGGGATTCGGGGGGAAATTCACAGAGCAGATCATCATACAACATGTCATATTTTGGCTCAACGTCCCATTACCAGCCCTCCAGGTACCACCGGGTACCCCTCTTCCTCCTGGTGATTCCTGCTTTCATGCCTCCTCCCTTCCTACACCTCTGGACTTTGTGGATAAACACAGCCCTTGTGATCCGAAATAATGGATTATTCTAAGGCAGAGGTGAGAGAGAGATCGCTACGATCCAGATCTCAGAGGTAAGGAACGCCTTAGCCTTGAAGGCTCCACAGTCTCAGCCAACCCGTAGCATGCTTTGTCTTAGCATTCCGATTCTCTGCTACATTGTTCTTCCCCTTGACCCAGGATCCTCTAATTCCACGATTTTATGCAATGCTCACTTCGGGGTTTTTGTTTCTGTTCCTTTGCTTTTCCAGGGAAGCGTTGTCTGTCCACCTAGCCTGTCAGCACTTGGAGGGCAGGGACTTGGATGGCCACTTTTTTATGCCACCACGCTTACTGCCCAGCCTGGCACCAGGCCAAGAACTGAAATGGCGCGTGAGGAACATGTTCTGAATGAAAAGACAGCCCAACCTACCCGATGAATGATTTCTCGTCTCTCTGACAACGCACCATGGGTACAATCACAGTGTTCTGGAGAGCAAGAACCAACCACCCAAAGAGAGAGACGGCGGGTGTGAGGGGAAGATGGAAGCCCTCAGAAGAAAGGCTCCCTGGGGTCAGTCATGGAGGCCGTTGAGATGTGGCCTCACTTCCCACCCGACAGCCTGCACACCTGCTGCTGTGACACCCGGTGACAAAACATTCAAGACAAAGAATGAGGCCCAGGACTGTAATTTCCTAGTACACCTTGATGGCCGATAAGAGTAATTTTGTCTTTGTTGGTGTTGAGAACATCTTGTGGGGCAGATGACACCGTGCGTGTTAAGTAGATTGTGTGTATGCATGGTGTGTGTGTGTGTGTGTGTGTGTGTGTTGGTGGTTAGGTCGAGTTCTACAGTTTTACCGGTGGAACATGGCTAAAGTTAAAGGACTGTCTACTCGCTTATTTTTGACTTTTTGATGAGGCCTGAGCCCTGATACTTGTACCTGCCTCCACTCAGGAGCTTCTCATTTTAGGGGTTGAGCATTTTTCAAGGAATTGTCCACGCAGTGACGTCACAAAGGGTCCATCTAGTCTGTCTTGAGAGCAAAAGTCAAGTCTCCTCAGCCTCTCCTTTCACCGAGAGAGAGCCCAGATCACGGCCAACGTCCACAAGGAAAGCCCTCTCTGTGCTGAATGGGAGTGACCACAGGCTCACAGACCTTCCCCAGTGACTCAGCAGCGAAAGGGCAAAAATGTGTGAGTGTCTTTGGAAGCATCTGACCAGCAGAGAACATAGATAGCAGACCTTCCTTTCTCCAAAGGAGGTAACCAGAGACTCTGTCGGACCCAAATGAGCCAATGGGCACTGTACCATTCAGATGCCCTGGAATTTCCAACCACCAGTGATCCAGACACGAGGGCACACAGCAACCAACCAACCAGCACAGCCTCCAGTCCTCTGTGTTCAACTTTACAGCTCTGCCACTTGACAGTGTAGAAAAACAGCCCAAGAGACCACCAGTGCGTGCCTTATAGCACAGGACATTGCGGTGTGGGGTAGCTACATAATCTCACGTCAACTTGATAGAATACAGGGATGGAGTCTAACCTGATGATGCTTCCTTGTGGGCGTGGCCTTCTCATGAGGATTCTGGAAACTTCTCTTCCTCCCTGGAGGCAGGATACACACTCTCTCTACTTCGCCTTCCTATTGACAAGCCAGAGGGAGACACACTGACGGCAGCCAGAGTCTTGGAGATGTATCCACTGCCGTTGGATCCACAGGACTTTCCACCCACCAGCCCGTGATTTTCCCTGTATTTGGTATTATTGCAAGTGTCTACACGACATTGCAAGGGTCTACCTGAGTCTGAAGAGTTATGTATGAAGTAGTATTGTACATATGGGCCAATAATGGACATATGGACTTGATCTGGACTGGGCTGGGATGTTGTCTTAATGTACAACTACTCTTTGATATAAAGTTCTTCCATATATACACACATTGTATTTGTCAGGCCATAAGATGCACTTCCCCCCCTAACCCCAGAAGTGGGGGGAAACGAGGGTACGTCTTTTGCTCCGAAGGTGTGGTACCCAGAATATTTGTTTGTGATCCCATGTGCCCACTTACTGTCTGCTGCTCTTTGCATGCTGGGTTTTGATATATGCATGCTGTGGTTGCTGTGTGTATAGGGAAAGTCCTTCTCCTGGAGTCTCCATGTCAGTCAGGTCACATGATCGGCACAGCACAGGTTTCCCCTCATTTGTGAATGAAAGTGATGATGGTTCCTAACACCACTGTTGCATTTATGCTGTCAAATATGACCACATTTTGCTTTATTTTAATGAATACTTTAGTATACTGGTACTATTTGGTTCAGAATTTTTTTTCTTATTTTTTGCTCTAAAAACTGGGTATATCTTGGGCTGAGCCCCGGTGGCATAGTGGTTGTGCGGGGGACTGCGACCCACTGGGACGGAGGTTCAATTCCAGCAGTGGGGCTGGGCCTCCTACTCCCCAAGCCAGAGAGCAGTGATGCCCGAAACAAACAAACAAACTGGGTGTATCTTATGGTCCAAAAAAGTTGGTATATGAGTGCCTTGAATTTGTTTCTATAGTCCAGGGGTCCTCAAACAATGACCTGCAGGACACATGTGGTCCACCAAGGCCATTTACCAATAAAACTGAAATGAAAGCACTGTCTACTTATTTATTTTTGGCTTTTAGATGAGGCCTGAGCTCTGATATTTGTAACTGCCTCAACTCAGCAGCTTCTCATTTTATGGGTGGAGCATTTCCCAAGGAGTTGTCCACACAGCAATCTATCTAGGTCTGTCTTGCGAGCAAAAGTGTGGATTTTTATCGGTGTTTTGCCACCGCGGCCTATCCTGCTGAGCAGCCGGCTCTTTGATTTGTTCGTAACTTTTTCTTTTAAAAGTTTGAGGACCCGTGCGTCTAAGTCGCCCCAGACTAACACACGGTGTAACACACTGCCATTCCACCAACTCATTTTGTGACAAGAAATAGGCATTTCGGATCCTCCTGAGGGTTGTAAGTCTGCTTAGCTGAGCAAGCGACCCAGGACAGGCCCTAGAAGAGCTGTTACTCAATCATCTGCCATGAGTAAGAGTCAATTTCCTCTTACTGGGTGTGCATGTCCCCAAATAGAGCGAGCTCCACCAAGGCTTTTTCCTAAGAAGTCAAAGTCATCCATGAGCTAACACCCTGCCTCGTGACCCAGAGGAAAATCTGAAGAGAGACAGAAACAGAGACAGAGACAGAAACAGAGAGAGAGAGAAAGGGAGAGAGACAGAGAGAGAGAGACTCAATCTTGCACCAAGAAAACCAGGACTCTCCCATGTTTCCCACAGGTCTCTAGTAGGCGTACTGGAGAAGTCCAGAGTCAACAGGACCCACTGATCCAATACTGCAGATTCTGAGAGTGGGTGACCAGGGGGCTGGCAGAGTTACCTGCAAGAGTTGTTTGCAAAATATGGCTCAAGGTGGGGGCATTCGAGTACAAGTGATAAGATTCTTTTTTTCCCCCATTAGGTATGTTTTACCTAAAAGTGACCATTTTAACCATTCTGAAGCATACCACTAGCCCATGGAGATTCTTCACACTGCTGCACTACCAGCACCACGACCGAGGTCGAGACCATTGCGTTTTGTGGCCCCTGAGCCCTGAGGTGCCCTCTTCCTGAAGACAGTGGGGGAGCATCTTCTTTAAAGGAAGGGAAAGGAACTTGAGAAAGACATCTGGCCTAGAAGAACCTGCCACTTCAGGAGGATCCCTTACTGTTAGTCATCCTGACTTGCCGAGGGCCCCTGGGGGACCGTGGAGGGAATGTGAGAAGATCAAGACCACCAGGCCCTTACAAGAAAACTTCCCCAGGAGCAGCTCTCCAGGAGCAAGTCTGGGCTTCCTACTCCCACCAGGGCAGTGATGCCAAAAAGAAAAGAAAAGAAAAGAAAACTTCCCATTCCAGGACCCTACCTCCTGGTGGTGGTGCTGGCTGCCACGGAATCAGCGGGACTTGTGGTGATGCCCCACACCGTGGAATCAGACCCTGCCACGTCCTACTGTACCCTCCTGAGTGAGTGAGTGCGGTTCTGCCAGAGGTCTTCCCTGGCTGACTTTGGAAGCAGATGGTATGTTAGTCTGGGTGGACTAGAGAAACAAATACGTAAACACTCATATGTGTACAAGGGAGAGACTTATATCCAAGAGGAAATGAACAATGAGAAAGCATCCCAGCCCGGTCTAGAACAAACCCACAAGTCTGATCTCAGCCCATATGTCTGACAGCAATCCACAAAGTCCTCTTCAGACTCGTGGAACACACGTAATGATGCCAAAGGCAGGGAGATCACAGGTCAGTGGGTAGAAAGCCCTTGGATGCGGGGGTGGTGGAAGCATCTCAGTGCTGGCAGGGGTCTCCACACGGCTGCCCCAGCACCCGGGGCTAATCAAGACAAGTCCATATTGCTTCTCCTCGGGGATGTCTCACAAGCAGGAAGTCTGCCTTGTCAGTCAAGTGTTCCCAAGGGAGTCAGTGAGATAGTGTCTCCGCTTCCAAGAAGGACGTACCGCATTTCCCAGAATGCTCAGGAGAAGGCCACGCCCTCACAGAGGTCTCATTGGCTATCTCCAGATTGAAAGGCTAGACTCCACCCCGACACTCTGAATCCTCAAATTGACAACAGATTAGGGGACTGCCACAGGCAGCCGGTCCTTTTTGGTTCTCCCATCTCTCTTGGTCTGCAAACTCTGCGGAACCTTGCTCCACATCACAGCTGCAGCAGCATGCAAGTCCGCTGGTAGGTGGGGGACGGCTACCCACCCAGTGGCCTGTTCCAGAGGGCTGTCTTCACAAATGCATTGTGCAGGCATTGGTCTCAACTCATCGTGACCCAAAGGGGCAGAGTAGTACGGACTTCATAGGACTTTCAGGGCTATACTTGCGACAAAAGCAGGTGGTCTCATTTTCTCCCACAGAGGGGCTGGTATTAAACTGCTGACCTTGGGACTGAACAGCTGAGTGCTGAACCATGGCGACCCCAGGGCTCCTTGAGTCTCCTGCAGCGGAAGTTGAGATCAGTTCTGTGCAGGTGTCCCTCCAACCACCCACCGCTTTCTGTGCAGAGAAGTCATCCGATACCTGCACGGTCCTATGAGCTGTGTCTCAATGGCAGAAGACCCTTTGGAACTTCTTGGGATTAAAAGGATTCAGAATTCCAGGTGCTCCAAGGGGCAAAATCAACAGGTGCCTCTTTCTGGCATGGCTGACCAGAGAGGAGCCCAGAGACTCAGAGGGATGCTCAGCACGATCGTTGGGAGGACCAGGGCTTGTTCAGAACAAAGAGCTGACTATAAAGGTACAAATATGAGTCCTATAAATGGTGGGTGTGGCCACAGCCCAAGATTGCCCTTCCTGAGGCAGAAGGGACATTCTATGTGTACAGGAAAGCTCTTTCACACCCCTGCTAAGGGCCAAGTCCATAGTCTTTTTTTTTTTCCTTCTCTTCTCTCTCTCTGTCTTTAAATTCAAGGACACTTCTGGAAAAATAAGTATGTGCACCTCCTCTCATGGTTCTCAAAGCTCCTGCACCCCCAGCCCAATCTCTGTGCCTCCAAACCCCCAGTGAGATCAAGAGCAGGCTCCCCAGTGTGCAGCTGATGTGCCCGAAACCTGTCTGGAGCGACCGCTTTCCTCCTCTGCATCCAAGTTTCAGCCACGTGCTGAAGTCACAGAGTTGCTAAGGGGTGAGTCCAACCCTTCCCAGCCCTCGGCTGGCCTGTCCCACTGGGCCGGCCTGTACTGCAGCAGCCTCTCCCAGAAAGACTGGTCTGGCGAGGTCCTGGCAGCGGGCCTTATAAGATAACTTCGGACTGGGTGACCCTCTGGGAAAGGTTACCCTGGGAAAGGTTGAGCTCCTCATAAAATGGGCAGCATGTGGACTTTTGCATCTTTTGTCCATTTTCTCCCTGGACAGGGAGGCTGAGGGCAGCCCAGGAAGAGGAGAGAATGTCGGGGTCTTTAAGAGTCCCTACACACAGCCAGCCAGTGGTCTGGGCTCCCAAAACACAAGTCTTGAGAAAACCAAGCATTAGCAGAGAGGGCCACCTTGCATCACCCCTCAAGCCTGGGTGAGGGGTTGTGGGGTGCCTTCCCCAAACCACACAACAGCCCAGAGGCGGAGAACATCTCTGGGTGGCCAGGTCAGTGGCACCCAGCAAACAACGGGCTGGTTGAGGTGCTGGAGAGGCTCCCCCCAGTTGCTTGGGTTTCAACCAGGGGTGCAGCCCTCTGTCCGTGCATCCTGTGCAGAGCCTGCCTCTTATTGGCTGTCCGGCTACTCAACCAAACTTGCTGTCCATCTCCAGGGACTGGACACTTCGGTCACATGCTCAACGTGTGTGAGGGAAGCCAGCCTTGCCTCCAGTAAGTCTGTCCAACTCATGACCCATGGTACTGTCCTTCTTGGTCATCAGAACCACAATACACACGTGTGGATTCTCTTTCCGTCCTGCTTATTCAGTGTCCACCTTCCCAAGAGGACCTGCCTTCCCAAACGACGATGGCAGAGCAAGAGAAACTGCTAAGTGTGCCCAGTCCTCCCAGCGTCGCCCGTCCGTCCACCAAAATACGGAGAGTCCCAGCTGGGTGCAAGCTCACATGCGTCAGAGGCGATTGAAAATACCGTGGCTAGGGTCAGGCCCACCTTTGTGCGCCTCAAAAGACCGTCCAGGGTTTTCAACGCTCTCCCGAGGGCAGGTGCAGCAGGTGGAGGAATCGAGCACACACGGGGAGAGGCTGATGCCATCGGTGGATTCCAACGCACGGTGGCGCACGTGGCAGACTGAGTTGTCTTGACGGTCAGCCCACAGGGGAGCCTGGTGGGCCCATGGTTTGGTGGAACATTAGCCGAGAGACTGTGACTCTGTATGGGAGTGGGGAGCCCCACGTTGGTTCCTGCAGAGCAGCTGGTGATTCTGATGGTGGGCCTTGGGGATCGCACCCCAGAGCGACACCAGGACACCACCAGGGTTTCCCCCAAACACCACCCAGACTCACTGCCATCGACTCAGTTCCAACTCCTGGTGACCCTGTAAAGATGACAGCCCAGGAAGTCTTTGGGGGCAGTTCTAATTTGTCCCCCATGAGATTGCTCCAAATTCATTCCAGGGTACCCAACAGTGATTTTTAGGGAACTAGATCAGCAAGAAAGGCACCCCCCCCCCGACACACACACCCTAGCAGGCTACACATCAAAACATCTGCTTACATGTTCCACAGGGACTCCCCAGTGGGGGTCTTAGGACACACAAAGGTAAGAATGACAAGTAATCCTGTCCCTAGTGTGACCATGGCTGTCAGGTTAGCCAATGACAACCACGGAAGATGCCTGGAACCCACCTTCCAAAGGTAATCTGCCCTCCCAACCAAGCCCCGATGGCCAAGCAAAAGAAACTGCTGCGTGTAAGTAACCACCCAGCCTTCCACAGCAAGATCCTGGCTGAGTCCCCGCTGGGTGCCAGGCGTGGCCTAGGAAGCCGTGAACAATCTTCCCATTTCCTATGTCAGGAGGCCCCACCTGCCAAAGGGGATGGATCTTTATCTAGAAGCCTGCTGACTCTGGGCCCCAGCCTGACTCACCAGCAGAGACTGGTGTTCAAATTCCCCATTTACGACCTAGAAGGACAATCCGTCTCGAAAAATTCCAGGGAAGCATTACGGAGGTGCCGTGAAGGAAGAAAGAGCTGGACTCGGGGATCCAGACAGAGCAGAGAAGGAGCTCCGCGGAGTGGAAGTTGCGTGGAGGGGAAGGGGGATGTGGACTCAGTACATAGCCATGGAGGGAGAGTTGATCTCTTTCTCCCAGTTGGCCAGTTGCCTGGAGTAGATTTCAATTCATGATGACCTTATTCACTGGGGTGGGGACGGCGGGGGAGGTCTCCATAGGGTTTTGAATAGCTGGGCTTTTTTTCTTTGGCTGGAAATAGATCACTAGGTCTGGTGGTTATCAGCCAAGTATGCTAATTGCTGGATTCCAGGTCTGGTCACAGGTCGTTCTCTGCCGGCGTCACATGTCTCTAGTCACATGTCTCTACGTCGGTGTACATGTCTCTACGTGTCGGTGTGCACAGAGCCTCCTGCCGCACCACAGGTGTCCCGGACCCTTTGGCTCTTAAAGACATCAGAGGTAAAAGGGGAGAGCAAGGAATCCCCCGCTGTCACAGCTTCTGTCCCTCACCCTCTGCTGTCCGGGGCAGCGTTCTCCTGCATGTGTGCGCCTCCTCTCTGGAGAAGGTCAGAAGGTCGCAGATGGGAGCCAAAGCAAACACTGTTCCATCAGGAGGTTCCGTGATACCCTGTGCCCAAATTTAACCCAAGACGGGTCAGCAAACAGAAAACACCTGCCGCCTCTCAGCGCCTGCAAACCAGACGCGGCTGCCTGCCCACAGGCGGGAAGAGAGCTACATCTTGACACTGTCTGCGGGGTGAGGAGCCGAGTACTTTGTTTTTCTTTGCACAATGCCAACGGGGAAGGAGCAGCTCTGGCGGCTACACGTTGGGCTGCAATCCGCAAGGTGTGCAGTTTGAAACCACCAGCTGCTTCCCGGGAGAAAGACGAGGCTTCCTACTCCCATCAGGAGTGGTGGTCTTAGGAAACTCACCGGGGCGGGCAGTTCCACCCTGTCCTAGGGGGTCGCTGTGCATTGTCAATTGCGTTAGGTTTGGAACAAAGGAGGAGGCTGGTCCTGAGGTCAGAAAGCAGAGGACTCTGGGCAGGGCACCAGGCCCTGCAGACAGTGCTCGCCGTCAGACAGACCTTGCATCCTGCAGAACGCAGGGCAAGGGGACCTGGTTGGTGAAGTGTAGGAGGGGTGCTGGCAGGATCCGGGAGGGAGCAAAGAAAGGAGCTGCCAGCACCAGCTTCCTCTTCTAGGGACAGTTCGCCCAGCCCTCGTTGGGGCTCCAGCACGCATCCTGCAAGACCCCAGAAGATGTTTGATGTGCGAGTGCAGGGGCTGGAGTCAAGGGGAAGGACATCCTGTTAGCGGTCTTGCTGGAGAAAGATCAAGAGGCAGGCAACAGAAAACAGCTGTGTCCACTTGATAAGTTTGGGGGCCCACTTCCTTCAGAAGAGTATGAAGCTGGGGGTGGGATTGGGGAACACACGTGCCTGGGAGGGAGGCAGCTCGTATCTGAAGAGGCGGGGATATGGTCTCCACAGACCACCGTCCTCATCCTCACCCTGGGGAAAATACTCCCACCAGGACTGGCCTGGCTGTGAGTCTGAGGTGCCAGCTCCCATCAGGTACTGCAGGAGACTTCTGAGAAGGACTCACTGTCACCTCTTTACCCTTCCCCTGATCACCTCACTCAAAATTGGCACTGTTGCCTGAGCGGGGCAATGACCCTGCTTGTTCTCCTGCACTCTCCCACCCTGGGGTCGTGTTGGGCATCACCCATCTCCTTGTTGCCTGGCGCATGGGAGTATTCAAGGGGTAAGTGACTCCACTCTCCCAGGGAGGGAAGAGGTGGGGAAGCGGGTGCTTCCCACAAACCGCACAAAGGTGGCAGCACAGAGAGGGCGGGATGGTGCCCTGTGAACAGAGAGGGGTGAGGAGATGAGCAGGTGCCCCCAATGGAGGGGACTGCTTCTCCCAGCCAAGGAGACCAGCATGGGTTCACCCTGGGCTGAGGACAGGGTCAGAGGTGGTCCTAAGAGGAAATCTGGGGAGGAAGTGGGAGACCCTGGGAATCTTAAGTGGAAGAGTTCAAAATCATTCCATTGACTCCAAAGGCCCCAGCAAATGCCAGGCCATGCCAACCCAAACCATCTCCTAGCACACTGGATGGGGAGCGTGTGCAGGGGTTCCAGAGGTGGTCCTCAGACCCCAGAGGGCTTAGATTGTATCTTTTGCCCCGTCAACAAATGATGGATCAGTTATAAGCTTCCCTCTCAACTGCTCCCCCAAACCTGAGCTATGGGGGCTCCTCCCTGAACACCACACCCAGCACCCTCCAACCCAGTCAACTGTGACTCAGAGGGACCCCCAGAGACTAGCATAGAACTGTCCAGAGCACTGCCCAGGCTGTACATGTGTCTGGCGGCGGACTGTCAGAAGAATGGGTGGTTGGAGCGGCACATCCCTCTTTGGTTAGCAGACAAGCGCTTCACACACTGTGCCACCAGGGCTCCAAACACATGCCATATCAACCCTGGAAAGATCTTGGCTCCAAAATAGAAGGTGGTCTTCCCATTGTATACTGATCTCCCGTGCTAGTGGTTTCAGAAAGCGCTCCGCCTGGTGCACAGGTTCCAAGGTGGGCCAGTTGGAAGCAGAGGTGCCTAGGGCCCCACTCAGGAGTTCTGTTAAATAAGGTCAGTTTGAAACCACCATCTGCTCCCGATAGAAAGATGGGGCTTTCTAGTCTTGTCAAGAGTTCCAGTCTCCGAAATTCAGAGGCGGTGTCCTAACGGGTCGCTGTGAGTCAACCTGACCACCGGGAGTTTGAATTTCGTCTGGCATCTCATTGTGAGAGTCTGGATGAGAAGTCCGGGTGGGGGCCCTGGCTTCTCTAGGGCCTTCAGCGCCCATGCCCATCCCTCAGGAGGTTGGGTAAGCAGTCACTGCTATGGACTGAACTGTTCCTTCCCCCATGTGTGTTATAAATCTGCATAGATACCCATAGCTCCGACCACATTGGGGAAATGGGCTCTCTTTGGACATGTTAAGGTGGTCTCAGGCTATACCTTTAAACCTACTGCATATACTCACGTATCATCCGACCTGAATATCAGCCGAGGCACCTAATTTTACTGCCAAAACCGCATTAAAAATGTGCAGGAAGGCTGAACCCCAGTGGCATAGTGGCGTAGTGGTTGTGCGCGGGACTGCAGCCCACTGGGATGGAGGTTCAATTCCAGCTCCACAGGAGCAAAGGCTAGGCTTCCTACTCCCACCACCAGAGGGCAGTGGTGGCCCAAAAACAAAAAAAAATGTGCAGGAAAACTAAACAGACATGCAAGGATCTATGGTAATCACTTTTGAGATTGGGGGGTGGAGGGAAAGAAGCAGTCTCAAATGAGGAGGCGGTAGATGGCCATGGAGATCTCCGAGGAAGGCCAAGAGGGAAGCTGAGACATGGATTCTCCCTCAGAACCCAAAGGTAGCCTTTTCCTCCAGCCCGCACCTGCACGCAGGCTTCTAGCCTCCTGGACTCTAAGCAAGAACGAATCTCACCGATGGGATTGTGATTGCAGCGGCCCCAGCTCTGGCCCTATTGCCTCCCCCCACCCCCCACATGGGGTGGCCACTGCCCAGAGTTCTAACAAAGAGAAGTAGAAGTGGAATTCCACACAAATGACCGCTTTATCTCACCTACAAGGGTTAGAGAAGGAAAAGTGATTACTTTTTTTTTTTAATGAGTTGCCAGCACTTTAAAAAGAGATTTCACCTACCCATCTGGATGTCTGGTTTCTCTTGGTAAAGAAAACAATGAGACTCTTTGGCAGTTCTGGACCACACTTCCTATGTCAACAACTGGCTGAAGCAGGGGCAGTGGCTCCCTTTAGTCTTCTACAGGCTTTAGTGGGTTTGTCTCCCTAATGTCACGGACACTGAGCCCGCCTCAAACACACTCCTCACTCACTTCCATCAAGTTGTTCCGACTTCTAGTGGCCTCAGGGGATGGAGCAGAATGCCCTCTAAGGATTTCTGAGACTGTAACTCTTTTTCAAATGAAAAAAAAATTCACTGGCAAGGAGCGGATGCTAACTCAAAGCGGCCCCAGAGGATAGAACAGAACTGTGGCCCTGTGAGCGTCTGAGACTGCCATTCTTTACGGGCGGAGCCAGCCTCACCTTGCTCCCAACTAGCGGCTCGGTGGTTTTGAACTGTTGGCCTTGCCGGTGGTAGCAGGCCCATCCATAACCACTAAGCCACCAGGGCTCCTCGGGGCCCCCCTAACCCTCTATAATTCAAAGCTTCTTAAACAGTGGGGCTAACTGAATGTGTGGATTGTGGAAAATGTGGCGATAAAAGGTGGCTGATTGTGCAGTGACAAAAAATTAATTAAAAACTAGACGCATAACGAATCCCTGACTCTGGCAGTGCATGTGCGTGTTGTACATTTCTCTGGCGAGAGGGATTGCTGTTGGGAAAATCTTCAGGATCTCTATGGCTGACTGGCCCCGGGAACATTTGTGGGAGTGGTCCCAGAGCGACCCCATCGCATTTCAGGCCCCACTGGTGGTCACCAGTGAGATGTGGAGGGTGCAAGCCTCACTGGGTGAGGGGTGACAGCAAAAAGGCCGCCTTTAAAGTTGCGTGCAGTTTCAGCAGATATATTTTGTATGTGTGTGTGTGTGTGTGTGTGTGTGTGTGTGTGTTTTGAATCCCTGCAGTTAGGACAACAAAAGGCATTTTCATAAGCCCAACTCACAGGTTTCAATACATCTGCAAGATCAAAAGGTTATGCTAACAGATTTTTTTAAACATTCTCATGTGCCCTGGCCAGAGTTGTCATTATTACCCAATGACAATGAACTTCAAATCGGGTGATTTTTGTCTGCCTGGGTCACTAACTTTGATGTCATTGCTGCTGGTGATGCTTTTCTGGCCCCTGCTTTTATCAATGGGCGAGAGGTGAGGTTTTCTACTGCCCTGGAGCGTCACAGCCTGGGACCCCGCATGGCAGGTCTACCCTGTCCGGCAGGGTCACGAGGAGTCAGAAGGGACTCAATGACAGGGAGATCTTGGACAATTTCTGGTCACATTGCCTGGTGTTTTAGTTACAAATCATGGTAGTTCTTGTGAGTCTTTATCAGTATTACTTTCTGGAGAGTGAAGAAGTAATGAAAGGAATGGAAGGATAAAAACCAATACAAGCTTCTACTCCGTTGCTGTGCATGTAATTCGAAGGGGTAAGGGTTTGACCAAGCAGTCTTGTTGTTAGTGTTCATATAATCTAAGAAATAGTACACCTAGGCTCTTGACAAGGCTGCTCCATATTATTCAATGATGAAAACTGATGATAAACATGACTAAGGAGTCCGTGTGTTCTGGATATGGGAGTACGTCCAAAGGCAGGCAGGGGTCAAACAGGGTGGAGTGGGCACTGCCATCTGCCTTGTTCTGCTTCTCCCAGCCCTTGCTTCTTCCATTCCTCTTCCTTCCCTTTGGAAACAGGGAGTGGTCACCGTCAGGGACAGGCACTCCGTGTGCCTTGACTAACACTAACCATCCACAGCAGAGGACAAAGGCATCTGCCTGTTGCCGCCCCAGACTTCACTTGGACTGCGAAAGGCCTCCGCCAGTGGAAGAGCTGGATTGACCAGGCTGAGCTTCGTTCAGTACATTCCCGGGGCCATGATTTTGGAAGGTAAATCAGCTGACCACCACCTTCTGACTCAGACTCCCAAGTCCACCTCAGGATCACTCTCTGGGTAATGTTGCCATAGAAGTTGACCAGATCACGCACCTCAGCTGGGGTCCGTCTCCCAGAGACCAGCTTTACTAGGTCTGAATTCCGCTGCTAAACCACATGCGCCAATGTTCTAAACCTGCCCTGTCCAGCCTAGCCACTGAGCAGGGCCTTACCGCTGACCGGAAATACGCCGAGTCCAAACTGAGATAGGGTAGAAGGCTAAAATGCAGCCCGGGTGGTACTTCACGGCAATCTAACACCAACACCAAGAGTTGGAATGGACTCATTGGCCGTGGGTTTGATGTGGATTTAAATGATTTGGGGGTTTCAGAAAATATCTCCTGGGTAGCCAGAGGGATAGCACAGAGCCTGTCGCCCTGAGGACCCATCTGAAAGGTCCGCGGTTCGAATCCATCAGCCAACTCTGCGGGAGAAAGATGGGGCCTTCTACTTTGGAAAGAGTCTCAGAAACCCACGGGGGCCCTTCTACCCTGTCCTAGAGGGTCATTATGCATCAGCATCGACTCAATGGCAGCCAATGTGGCCTTTGGTTTGGTTACGAACTCAAAGATCCACAGTTCAAATCCACCCAAGGCGCCTTTAAGCCTTGGTGAGGTTTCCAAAAGATGATGGCCTTGAAAAGCCTACAGAGTGCCGACACACAGGGGTCACCCGGAGCCAGAATCGACTGCACACTAGCAGACAACAGCAGCATGGGTTTAAAACACATTTGTCTCTGGAGACTCCGTAGGAAAAGCAGAATGTAAAATAGAGGAGTAATAATCGTGTAATATTGCTTTGCACATGGAAATAAGATGGGTCATGCCTTGATTTAAATAGATCCTTACTACAAAAACCAATTTCATCTGGCTTGTTTTGATGCTTCCTTTATAAAAATGTACTGGCAGTTTGGGTTCCCCGTTTGTGGATCCGCTACTGTTTCTTCCACTCGGCAGCCAGCACGATTTCTAGAAGGTTTACTGCACTTCTTAGCATTCCACGCAAACGGCTCCCTCGCCGACCCGGTTCTGGGGGTCACGAACTCATTTCCCTTTGGGGCTGCAGGGTCCTTATCGGGGCTGGCGCTGACCCGAAAGGCTTTCCCGCCCCGAGCCCCTGTCCTGTGGCACGAAGCTTTCACAGATGCTGGGGCACCAGGCTCTCCCACGCCTTGTGCACTAACAATGTGTGCATGTCACTCAACAGCCCACACAGATCCTTTTCCTCAAAAACAATGGGTCAAGTGTTATAAAAACTGCCAGGCTGCTACCACCTGGGAGCAACTGGGGAGCTGCTTCAGCTGCAAGGAGGAGGGAGGCTCCGCTCCAGCCCCAGCTCAGGATTCCTTGCTTTCTTCTTCCCACCCCTCCCAGCTCCCTCTGCTTCATTAAGGTCAAGGCCTTGTGCGAGCCGGAAGAGGCAGACTCGGTACTCTTCGTAAACCAGCCAGTGAGTTGCTGTCCACTGCCAGTCAGTGGCCCAGACTCCAACGGACCTCATCCACAACAGAACGAAGCACTGCCCAGCTCTGCACCATTCCTGTGGAGCTGTTGCAAATCCGTGGGCCCCACCACAATGCCATTGAATGGCTTTTAGAACTAGATCGCCAGGCCTTTCTTCCTCGTCCACCTTAGTCTGGCAGCTCTGTCAAGCCTGTCCAGCATCACGGCAACACGCAAGGTTCCAGGGACAGAAAGGTTCCGGTGCATGAGGTGCCCTGGCCGGGAATCAACCCCAGCTCTCCCACCTGGAAGTGGAGTCTTTGACCCCACAGCCCACGGGGAGGTAATATGAATACTGAGCATCGCACAACCGAAGACAAGTGCTAAGCCCCAAGCTTGAGAGCTAACTGCAGGAAATGTTATTATTCCACCCCCCACCCCCCACCCCAGGACCAAACCGAACCAGCCCACCACCGTCAAGGCAATCCCAACGCATCGTGAATGGAGGCAGGGTTTTAAGTTTCATCTTTCTCTTGCAGAGCCGCTGGCTGGATTTGAACAAGTAACCTTGCCGTTCTCAGTCCAATGATTAAATGTCCAGCACCACCAGGGCTCTGGAACCCCCCGGCCCTAAACACCCCAAACCGGACTCCCTGCCATCAAATTGCTGCTGAGTCAGGGTGGCCCTACAGGACGGGGTAGAACTAGCCCAGTGGGTCCCTGAGACAGTGACTCTACACGGGAGAAGAAAGCCTCATCTTCCCCCCCACCGAGGAACCCATGGTGCATTTGGATGGCGGATGTTGTGGCTAGTGGCCCAGAGCGTGCCCAGGGCGCCCATCCCACAGGACACGAGGAGCAAAATGAGAATCTCAGCATTCTCCTTTTGCTTTAGGATGGGGAGAGGGTACCGAGCTGATGCAAATCTCTCTTCTCCTCGTTCGAGGGCTGTAGGATCCTAGGCCCAATCGCTTGATTTATTCGAGTCTCCGCTTCCCCGTCAATACAAATGAGCATAATTCTTCCCAGCCCAGTTGCTGAGAGGAACGCAGGAAAGCAGGAGTTATCTTTGCAGACCTAGCACAGCGAATGCAAAAGGCCAGACGGCTCCTGGTGCTTGCTGAATGAATTTGCTTTTAAAGTAGACGAGAACTGTGCCTGTGTGGGTCAGAGAAGCAGCCTTAGGAGAGAGAGGGCAGAGTGACCAAGGCAAGTAGGTTATTGATTCGTCTGGTCCAGGTCATGGAAAGAGTTATGTGTGCAGGATGGAAAGAATGATGCTGCCAACCAAAACTCTAAGTCTGCTGAGGCAACTTTGGGAACCCTTTTCTATGCAGCAAAGTTCAGGGGACTCTGTTGATATTTCTTCTCCAGGTAGCTAAGATATACCCAGAAGAAAAAAAAAAAAAAGAAAACATTCAAATACCCAGACATCTAAACGTCAGCTTGTGAGGACGCATAACATCCAGCATCTAAGACGCCCTCAGCATACGGAAGGTGAATAAACGACACAGCCTTGCTAATGCTGAGTTTGGCAGAGAAGTTCAAAGGCTCCCATTCAATAGATGACTCCCTGCGGTCAACAGACCCTGTTAGGGTGCTTTCCAATGGAAAATTCTTAGAACCTCCTGACCTAATCGAGGTCTGGGCCATGAGTAATTCATTATTTCTATTAAATGTGAAGACTATAGCTGGTAGCGCTTTCACAGTGGTGGGGGTAGGGGTGGAAGCCTATTCATTTGGCCTTGGTGGTCAGTAGAAAAGGGGGTGGATTTTCCTGTCTCCCAAGGTCACCTGGGAGGGTTTCTTCCAGAGAGCTTTCCAGCCCTCACCTGAGAGTGTTTTGCTTTGTTTTTAAGATTGTTTTATTGGGGTGCGCTTACAGATATCATAACAATCCACAAATCAGTCATATCAAGCAATCTTGTACATAAGCTGCCATCGTCATTTTCAAAACATTATCTTTCTGCTTGAGTCCTTATTATCAGCTCCTCTCAGTGGCTTGGAGCATGCCGTGACTTTGTCTGGATTCCATTCTGCTGCTAACGAGAAGATTGAACTCCCCAGAAAGGAGCCCTTGTGGGGCACAGTGGTTAAGTGCTGGACTACGAACCCAAAGGTCTAGAGTTCAAATCCATCAGTCACTCCATGGGAGAAAAGACACAGCCATTGGCTCCTGGCACGCTTAGAGCCTAGGAAAACTAATGGGGGCAGCAGTTTGATTCTGTCCTGCAGGTTCGCAGCGCGAACCCTAACCCTCAGGAAGCTGGGAAGATATCCTGGCCTCCCCTGGGCTTTTTCGTTGTGAGCTGCCCCTGGGAGCCGGACCCCCGACTCGTGGAACCCCATGCACACCAGAAGAGAACACTGCCACGTCCTAGGGCTGATGAACCAAAGAGGTTTGGGTTTGGCTTTATCCGCGACTTGCTTTTGAAGTAGATCGCCAGGCCTTTCCTCTCAGTCTGTCTCAGACTGGAAGCCGGCACAGCATCCACGTGACACTCCGGGCTCCAATGAACCCCTGGGGGTGGCCGCACACAGGGGGCACTGCCCCAAAGCCAGACTGGGTCACTATGTGTTCAGGTTGTAAAATGCCTGCAAGCTGCTTCGGACACAGAGTGGCACTGTGTACAAACCACCCCCCACCCCCTGCCATTGAGCCAATGAGAACCGAGTAGAATTGCCCCCGCTGGATTGCTGAAACTATACATTTCGCAGGCGCGGTATCTTTCTCCCCTGGAGTGGTTGGTGGGTTTGAACTGCTGATCTTGTAGTTAGCAGCCAGGCCATTAGACTGCCTGACCGTCCCATGTAGAAGAGAACGAAAACCCTACCTGGTCCTCAGATGGTTGCTCTGTTTGAGGCGATGGGTGCAGCCACGGTGCCAATTCATCTCATGAAGGGTCCCTCCCAGAGGACATAAAGACTGAGAGTCCTGTCACCAATCAAATCACAATGCCCTCCTCACCTGGTCTTACCTCTCCTCCACAGAACTAAATCCAATATAATCACGCAAAATCCATCAGAAGGGCACGATAAATACAACTGCTCTACTTGGCCCGGTGGCTAATGAATGCCACCTTTGATATGCACATATAAAATGTCAAGAACAAAAGACAAGGGGTTCATCCACAAGGAGGCCGCAGGTTGATCCCACTCGGCTGCCATGGAGACAACTTGGAGCGTCAACATAGAACTGTCCCCGTGGGCTTGAGGTTGTAAATCTTTGAAGATGCAAAAAGCCTCAACTTTCTCCCTTGAAGCAGCCGGTGGGGATCAAACTGCTGACCTTGTGGCTAGCAGTCCCACAGGCAACCCACTATACCACCAGGGCTTCATCATCAGGCTCCAGGACCCTTCAAACCAATAGCTAAACATCGGGCAAAGTCTGTTCCTCGTTTGTGTCCTAGAAGTGGCCTATTTGTGTCCCTTAACTGATGACACTATTATTCACACTGGGAAGGGGAAAATTCAGCTCAAGATAGCTTCCTCGTGGATAAAGACAGAAAGAGTGGATTTGGGAAAGATTTTGTCTCAAACGACACCTTTCTCAGTGAAATTAGCAGGTAAGAGAAAACTGGTCAATGACAAACAAGTCTCGCTCACTGCCACCCAGTGGACTCGAAGCAACCCTTGAGAAAGAGGAGTCCCTGGGAACTTGTTGAACCCGAAGCCGTGACCACATACACTGGGGAAGGAGAGAGACATAGGCCGCAGTCCGGATGAAGAAGGGTGTCCGCGTATATTCACTCCAAAGAGTTAAGAAAGGCAAACAAATTTCTTTACATTCAATCAAACACCAGACCCAGCTTTTCTGAGTGAGAGAAAAGAACTAGGGGTGCTTCTTCTAAACACCAGGGAAGAGAGGGGATTCAGATAGAGGCTGCTTAACCAGATGCCCTTCTAGTTCTTGGCAGTCCAGAGGCGGGGACTTGGGACGACACTCTGCTGAATTAACTTGGCTCTAGACTCTTGGAAGCAGAGTGACACCAAGCCTGGACTCCCCCATCCGGCCGGTCTTTAGCTGCAAGTCAAAGAAGAGCTCTCCAGCTCTGTTTCAGACATAAGGCAGGACTCTGTGAGAGCCCGCTGGCTTCAAATCGCCTGCACAGTGCTGCTAACACCAAACCAGAGGACCCTAACTGTCACCCAGGGGTTGCTGCCCCAGAAAGACTCTGTTTCCTACCGTCAACAGGTCTAAGCTGGGGGACAGAGACAGGTTTAGGAATGAACCATCCGAGCTGGCGATGTGTGTTCCAGGAGCCCACTTTCAGTAGCGGGGAGAGCAAAAGGGGGTTTTCACCTCCTCCCTCCCACCCCTCTCATTCAAATACCCCTGGGTCACAATCCCCTGACACACTGTCACCGGCAGTCACAAAGGCAACCAGAGCCACACACCCCTGTGAAGAGCCAGAAAGCTCAACTCAGACACCGCCTGCGACCACCCACGAGGAACCTCACTCACCTGGTTGCCAAAGACCGCCAAGGAGCAAGCGGTGGACACCTCGTTGGGGCCGAACCAAACGGAGGCGATGCGGGAGGGCATGCCCAGGATGAAGACCTGAGCCACGGAGCAGATGACCTGGCCCAGCATGGTGACCGGGAAAAGATGCGGCCGGAGGCTGCCCAACTTCACCCAGGCGCCCAGGCAGTTGAGAGCGGAGCCGCTGAGGGCGATGGCGCGCAGGCCGAATTTCTCCAGCAGCCACGCCACGGGCACGAGCAGGGGGATGTAGGTCACCATGTAGCACATGGACAACCAGTCGATGGCAAAAGTACTGACCCCGTAAAACTTCATGAAGATGTTGTTGATGGCGCTGTACTGGATCCACTGGAAGGCGTTGCACATGGAATAGCAGCTGAACACCAGGACCACAGCCCACCGGCGCTGGCTCACCTTGATCACGCTGAGGTCTTCTTCCGGGCAGGAGCCACTGGGGTGGGACAAGGCGCTGGGGTGAGCCAAGGCACTGGGGTAGGCCAAGATGCTGGGGTGACCCGAGACGCTGGGCTGGATGGAGACGCTGGGGTGGGCGGAGACGCTGGGGTGGATGGAGACGCTGGCGTGGGTCGAGACGCTGGGGTGGCCAGAGACGCTGGGGTGGCCAGAGACGCTGGGGTGGCCCGAGACGCTGGCGTGGATGGAGACGCTGGGGTGGCCCGAGACGCTGGCGTGGACGGTGGCGCTGGAATCCTCCACCAAACTGGGCTGTGCCGAGTCGCCGGGGTCTTCGTCGGGGGTGGGCTCTTGCACGTGGGCGCCCTGGCCCACCTCCTGTTGGAGACCTTCATTCACCATGCTGACCACAGCCTTCCCGGGAGCTCTGGGCCCAGGAGCCCCGACAGGTGCCGAGGGCGCCGGCAGATTTAGGGAACAGTGGCTTAAAGTGCCTCTCCAGCGCTAACAGGGCGCTTTCCCCACCCCCTGTCCCAGAAAGAAGGGCGTCCCGGGAATTGGGCCCCAAGTTCCTGCGATGACGGCTTTTCCTTAGGGCTTCCTTCCCGGACGCGCGGCGGCCACCGGCTGTGCCCCAGGGCGACCGCAGACGTTGGGCACGGCCCTGGCTGCCTCTGCCTGGAGTCCCTCCCAGGCGTTCGGGTCACATCCACTCGGCCCCCTGCGTCCTGGAAGAAGTTTCCTCCTCCTCGTCCTAGTGCGATCAGCCGGCCGACTGACTCTCCCAGGGCCGGCTGGGGCCTCGCCCCCTAGGGCGCAGGTGACCGCCCCCTCCCGCCCCCTCCCGCCCCCTCTGGTGGGGGGGCGGCGGCGCAGTTGTTTCGCCACAGCCCAGAGAGGCATCCTCCCCCCACCCCACGCCCCGGCACCATGGAAACCGCCGGGTTACAGGCTGGCCACCCCTGCCCATGCCCGCGAGCTCCGGTGCCCCTCTCCCTGGGCACCCGGGAAAAGATTTGCTCCGCCCTGCCGAGGTCACCCGACCCCAAGAAATCTGGGCACCCGCCCGCATCCCTTAAGCGCGAGTCCTGACGGCGGGCGCCCCACAAGTCCCCAATCCCCTCCAAAAAAAAAAAATCTCCAAAAGGGAATCGCGACTTTTTCTTTCTTGGCTGGGCGCCCTGCGCGCTGGACTTTAGGCGACACTGGGCTTTACAGCTCTCCCGGCCTGGCTGAGCTCCGGGGAAACTTGCACAAGTTTGGTTGTGGCCTTGTCAGCGCAGCTCCAGTTTGAACCCCAAGGCTAGGACCCACCGGAGGCCTCCGACACCCGGGCGCGCGCGGGCGAAGCTAAGGAAGGCAGCGTCAGCCCCGGGGCGACGTCTCCACGGGGGTCCCCGAGCCCACAGAGCTATCGGCTGCCCCCTGCCGGCTCCTGCCGGACTCACCTGCCGGCTCCTGCCCGCTCCTGCCGGACTCACCTGCGGGTGGAAACCAACCCGGCAGCAAGGGGTCTGCAGGGCAGGTGAGCCGCTTACTCCCAGAGGGCGTCCAGCCAGGTCCCAGGAGCGTGGTGGTGATGGGCCCAGGTGAAACTCCGCCTTAGCTACGTCCAGGTGGGTTTCACAGATGTGGGTGCTCAGGCTTTGTGATGAAATACCACTGTGTATCTCGCACTGTTGCTTTGAGGCGTGGTTACGGGAAAGCCACTCGCAGGGTGCCGGAGGCTTTGCAGGGTTCACAGGCCCGTGTACACCAACAGCGCCAAATGGGGCTTCTTGGAATAGACGACCTGTGGGTCACGCTCCCATTGGGGGGGTCAAAAGACCCTTTCACAGGGGCTGCCCGATTCATAACAGTAGCAAAATTACAGTGCTGAAGCAGCAACGATAACGATTTTATGGTGTGGCGTCACCACAGCATGAGAAACTGTATCCAAGGGTCATGGCATTAGGAAGGTTGAGAACCACCGGAAGAGATTAATCGAGTGGATGCTAATTCGATTCATAGATAGATTGGGGGGGGGGGTGCTGAGCCCCAGTGGTGTAGTGGTTGTGCGCGGGACTGCGGCCCACTGGGACGGAGGTTCAATTCCAGCAGTGGGGCTGGGCCTCCTCCTCTCACCACCAGAGAGCAGTGATGCCAGGGTAGAGCTGCCCCTGTGATTTCCAGAGACCTGTAACTCTTTTAAGATCACTTAAGACCCGTCTTTCTCCCAAGGAGTGGCTGGTGGTTTTGAACTGCTGACCTTGTAGGTTAGCGGCCCAACATGTAAGCACCACCCCACCAGGGCTCCTTTGAATCTATGGGAGCCCCTGGGAAATCCCAGAAGATGATCTGAAACTCGCTATTGACCACAGAGTCGCGAAAGCGCATGGAAGCAAGGTCGAAGTCAAGGAGCTGAACAGAACATTTCAAAGAGCAGCTTGAGAAGACAAAGCCAACTATCATCACAGAATGTGCAGGGATCTAGAATCAGAGCACGGAAAGGAAGGAACACACGCAGCACGTCTGAGACGGAAAGAGCTCAGGAAAAAAGGTCAAAAGGAGGAGCCCTCCCCTTGGCTGGGGTCACTCTGTCAACAGGGGGGACAGGAGAGAAGACCATCCACTTGATACAACATCGAGACAAGGCTGTGGCTGGTCAAGGGGCCCTCCACAGGAAGGGAAGGAGAACCTTGCTGGAAAACAAGCTACTGCCAGGAGAGGGGAGCCTCTACATTTTGGAGGAGGCGCAGATATTTCTGTTGGTGAATGCTGTGGATGAAGGGGGAGGGGCAACCTGGAATGGATGCTAAACATGGAATGTAGGGAACCTAGGGGGACAATAGGCCCCTAGATTTTATGTTCTTGGG
Source organism: Nesogale talazaci (assembly GCA_004026705.1). Lineage (NCBI taxonomy): Eukaryota > Metazoa > Chordata > Mammalia > Afrosoricida > Tenrecidae > Nesogale > Nesogale talazaci. Next base: position 2,144 of record PVJH01026040.1, on the reverse strand, counting down.
TAGATACTATGCATACGTTTCTGTCCAACCCTCAGTGGACCGCGCCATAGATTAAGCACCTTGGACACTGGCCTTTGCGGGCAGGCTGGCAACCCTCAGAGACCACCCCAGAGGGACTTCATGGAGATCCCTGACTGAAGGAACTGAGTCCTGCTTTGAAGCTGCCCTTGACGCCTGGGAGACAAAGATGGGCGAGGAGGCAGAAAGAAGTCGCCTCTGGCCTGTGAACGTGGTCATCCTTGGATCTTGGGAGGAACCCAGAATCACCATCTATTTAGTATTTTGATGCTCCCCTTGCATTGATGCGACAGGTTTTGATCTGTTGGACCGGGATCTGCACTTGGAAGAACGGATACAGGAAGTTTTCCCCTGGCTCTGGTCCCCATGCTCAGTGTAAGCAGAGCTCAATCGATTGGGAGAGCCAACGTGCCGGACAGCAGCTCTTGAGTTGTGGCTCTTGGTTGGATTGTGCTTGCACAGGCTCCTCCTATCGGCCGTGTCTGAGGTGCAGTGTCATCGGAAAAACTGCTGATGGTCCCAGTGCAATTGCCGTATACCCCAGAAGGATGGCCGACACTGTGTTTCCTTTTCGTTTCTTTGTCTTTCTGCCTCTTGCCCATTTTTGTTTTGGTGGTGGTGGTGGTCTTAGGACTTTTGGTTTTTGTCATCCTATGACAACCAAAGTAAACCTGAGTCGTTCATTACCTGTGAACAAGCAGATGGTTCCTGGACTCCCACAAGACTCTAGTCCAAGAACAGTTAGCTCTCAGTTCCCTACTCATCTTCGTGAAGAGATTACTGAAAATAAGGGTGCAACAGCAAAGTGTGGCAAAGAAAGCGGGGGGGGGGGGCTGGCTACCAATTGAAATAGTGTCTGCAAGTTCCAAGCCCAAGGGGTGAAAAGAGAGAGAGAAAGAGTGCCTGGGGTCTTGTATTCAAACATACAGCTATCTTAGTCCATGCAGAAGCAGCACACCCGCCTGTGTGATCCCAAAAGGACAATAACAACATCCAAATATGACCCCAAAAAGTATCAGCTGAAAGTGTGCATATGCAGTTTGTAGAGGGCTGTGGAAGCCAGTGGGAGTCCAAAATCCATCTGTATTGTATGTCGCCAGATTGGTCTGTTGGCAGATCCCTCTAGCTACAGACAAGGGACTCGAACAGCTTTGTATTAGATTATTGTAATCTTGATGATGATGGGTCACATATGGTAGGACAAATCTAATGTGACCTTCTGTGGCAGTTCTATAGTCTCCTGTCAACTTGCAAAGGAGTAGAGTCTAGCCTGTCAACCAGGTCCCAGCTTGATGATCTCACTGGGAGCCTCAAAGGAGATAAATCGCTCGTTGGAAACCAGAGCCACTCTCTGCAAGATATTCCTGGTTTGTTTTTTTTTGGGGGGGGCATCACTGCCCTCAGGTGGTGGGAGTAGGAGGCCCAGCCTTTGCTCCGTGGAGCTGGAATTGAATCTCCATCCCAGTGGGCCGCAGTCCCGCGCACAACCATGACGCCACCGGGGCTCAGCCCAAGATATTCCTGTTAACAAGCCATATGGAGACACACTGATGGAGCCAGGGTCCTGGAGCTGGAGGAACCAGCTGGAGACCCACGCCAGCACTGAGATGCTTCCACTGCCACTGGATCTACATGGCTTTCCACCCACTGGCCTGTGATTGATCTTCCTGCATTCTGCGTCATTGCATGTGTTGCGGGAGTCTGAAGAATTTATAGACTGGTAATGGACATATGGGCTAATATTGGATTTATGGACTTGACCTAGGCTGGGATGCTGACTTAATGTACAATTTCTCTTTGATATAAAGTTCTCTCTTACACACAAGTGTGTCTGAATTTATTTTCCTAGTCAACCCAGACTAACACACCTCCCTCTTGACCAAGCTGAATTTGTTCGGGGTTCAAGTGTGTGTGTGTTTTTTTTTTTTTTGCTTGTTCCATGACAGAAATCTCTTCTCTTGCTTCTTATTTTTATTTTTTAAATCCTTTAATTGGGGGGCTGAGCTCCGGTGGCGTAGTGGTTGAGTGCGGGACTGCGACCCTCTGGCTTGGCGGTTCAAATCCAGCAGCAGCTCTCCAGGAGCAAGGCTGGGCCTCCCACTCCCACCAGAAAGCAATGATGCCCC
>PVJH01026039.1:0-30634 GCA_004026705.1 Nesogale talazaci | reverse complement strand
CTGTTGTTAAAATTGGAGGGCACATCTTTCAAATGTTTCCATTTTCAACATTAAAGGCTCGTTATAAGCTGAGTTTTTCAGCACATTTTTAATGCCATTTTTCTTAAGTGCCACGTTTGTGGTAAAAATTAGGTGCCTTGGCTGATATTCAAGTCAACTTATATCGAATATATGTGGTAATTCTTTCCATCCTATGGAAACAATTTAAGGAGGGAGCATAGAAAAGAAAATGCATGTAAGGTGGAAAGCAAGGTCCCAAACCGTGTAATTCTCATTCACGATCTTCCCATGGAGCTGTGGGGAGTCAGACTCGCCCTGATGTTTTAGTTAAAGCGATCGACGGCCTTCAAATAATTTGCAAATATAAATGGAAAGACAAATGACAACTAGAATCCTCAAACTGTCACTTGCAGAGAAGAGAAACCCAGAGCTGACAACAGTGTCCTGCGGCACCCACATGTCACCCACTTGGGGTGCCTAAGAGACCCAGAGTCCTGGACCCTTACTGTAGCACAGTGCTTCAACCTTCCTACTGCTGTGACCCTTTAACATAGTTCCTCATGTTGTTGGGGAACCCTCCCACATCAAATTATGTTGTTGCTAATTCACCACTGTCATTCTGCTACTGTGATGAATTGTGAAAGGGCTGCGAAAGAGCTGTTCGACCCCCAAAGGGGGTCTTGTCCTATATGTTAAGAACTGTTGCTGTAGAGGCCGTGGGAGTCTCTAGCCATTAGCAGACATAACCTGCACTTGGGTGGGAGAGTATGCTGCTAGCTAGGGGACCCTTCAGGCAGCACGGTGCTAGGAAACACACTCTAGGAAAACCACCGCAAACTTCAGCCTTCTCAGAAGTCAGAGCAAGTCTATTATTGCAAGCAGCTTCTCCTGAACACCCTTGCTCTTAACTTTCTCTCTGCAGGTATATCTCCATGTCCATTTTCCCAAAACTAGAGTGCAAAAACACTCCATTGAGTCATACCGTTCTTGACCATGCTGCACTTACAGCTACAAACCATTCTCTTCCCGTCAGCATCCCTGCTGTCACCTTTTATCTTCTTCAAAACACCTGTACGATTTCTAGTGTACAATATTACCGACTTACCTAGTTTATTTCATGAGTGCGCCCTTCTGCTCCTACCCTCAAGTACTAACTGACATGTTGGGCTTTTTATTCCTAGCAGACTTCCCATACCTTGAACCTGTGACAGCATGTAGTATGCACTCAACTAGTAATGACAGACTGAGTGGAGGGGTCTCCTTACACACAGAAAAACCACTACCATGACACAAATGGTCTATGCTCAACTGCTGGCAAAGGTTGGTGGCTCGAGCCACTCACGAGTTAGTAGGGAAGACGGGCCTGGCCATCTGCTTCCATCTGGGTTACAGTCAAGGAAACTCCATGGAACAGTTCAGCTCTGTAGCACCGTGTCATCCAGAGGCTGAAGGGACCCAGAGCAAGCACAAGTACTAGTGACTTGCAACTGCGTTAACACATCGCCATACAAACCCAAACCAAGCTCACTGCCATCGTGCTTATGCCAATGCAGAGTGACCCTATTGGACTGGGCAGAACTGCCCCTGTGAGTTTCTGAGACCGTCCCACTTTATGAGAATAGCAAGTCCCCGCTGTCCTCCCATGGAGTGGCTGGTGATTGTGAGCTGCTGACCTTGCAGCAGAAGTACAACACACAACCACTATGGCACCAGGCTCCTCAGTCCCTGTCAGCACCAAGAGATTCTTTTCACAACCATATGGGAGGGATTCAAAGAGTTAATGAACACACAGAACTGAAAAATCGTGGAATTTTCCCATGAACTGTTTCAAGTTCCCTTGTAAAAGTCCCACCCCCTCCCCCAGTGAAAATGTTTCAATAATTGGTTGTTGACTAAAACACCTACTTGCACATTTGGAAGAAAGGTGACCTATGTTGCATTAGGTTCTGTGGCAGTTAGGATTTATGTGACCTTGCACTTGTGGTAGTGGGGAGTCCAGCCTGTCAATCAGCTCACAGCCTGATGATGCCTCCTGGGAGGTGTGGCCTTTTTATAAGAGAGACAACAGGAACTTCCGTCCTCTCTCTCTTGCCCTGTGCCTTCATCCTTACTAGGATTCTGTGTCAGCCTCCAGGGTCAGCCCCATGTGGGCCACCAACCAGGAGAGCTGGCAGTGCCCTGCCATGCTCCCCCCACCCCCCCACCTTGGACCCTAGACTCTCACAGGCCTGTGATGTCCATGCACCCTACTTCACCTTCTGACCTCATTGGCTTGAAGCTGCGTGAACTAGGATGACCCTGGCTAGCATCGGCTCAATCACCTTGAGTAGGACTGGGTTAAGGACACTGTCTTGGTGTAAAGTTGCTTCTTTATAATAAGGTTCTTTCTTATGCATAGGTGAGTGTCACTGGTTTCTCTCTCTAGATAACCCAGCGTAACAGAGATTCCATTTTTACCTGTCACCCAGACTCTTACAATACTTATACACGCACACCCATTCCTCTCCCATTAGCATATGAGCAGTCCACAAATGGTTATGAAGAGACAGCAATCCAAGCAAACGTTAAAGTTCAACTTCAAACAAAAATTCCCGAAACTTACTGCTATCCAACCAATTTCAACTCATGGCGACCTTATAGGACAGGGGGGAAATGCCCCTGTGGGATTCTCAGTCTGTACCACTGGGGGAGAGGAGAGGTCTCCTCTTCCTCCTGGAACAGATGATGGCTTCAAAATGCCGACTTCGATCTGAATTCTACCTTACAAATGCAGCTAAATCAGAGGATGTACACTGGTACAGATAGGGACCAGAAACATGGGGAATCAGAACAGATAACCCCTTTAGGACCAGTGGTGAGAGGGATACCAGGAGGGTGGGAGGAAGGTGGAGTAAAAGGGGAAACCGATTAAAAGGATCTACATATGATCTCCTCCCCGGGGTATAGACAATAGGGAAGTGGGCAAAGAGAGACATCGGCTAGTATACAACATGACAAAATAGCAATGATCTGTAAATTATCAAGTGCCCATGAGGAACGGGGAAGCGGGAAGGGAGTGAAAAAAGGAGGAGCTAATATCAAGGGCTTAAGTATGATGATGGTAACAAATATGTAACTGTGCTTTGCATACAATGGATGTAGGTATAGATTGTGATAAGGGAGTTGTATGAGCCTCCAATAAAGCGATTTTTTTAAAAAATGGGGACCTTGCAGTTAATCCACCACATCACAGGGGCTCCTCTGTGTGTGAAACTTAACATACCCCAATGAAAGAAGCTGAATTTGTCTAGAAATACTTTGGGGGTCACCTTTTCTAGGCAAGTAAAATAAGGGGGAAAGGAGTAGAAGACCCATAAACATCATCGGTTCCTATTTGCTACTTTCTCTTAACCCCTTACCATGTACCCTCAGAAATAAATGAGGCTGGGCTCAGGGGGAAAAATGTCTTGCTTCACGTTACAGTCACAATAGCAGAGTCTCCCTCACTCCCCTCATTTCCTGGCCACATGATGCCCCAAGTAATTGGACTACTGGGAGTGTGGGCAACACACCCTTGGTGCAGGTGAAGGCAGGCAGAAGGCAGCAGGAGTCTCTGGCCAGCCTCAAGAGCACAAGAGGGGCTGTTACCACAACTTGCTGGCCCTTCAGGACAAGGCAGATCCTTGCAAAGAGCAAGTGCTCCAGTTGAAGGGAGTCTTTACCTATGTCTAGCTAATTTCGCTTCAAAAGGCACTATGGTGTCTTCTAATTCATACTGGTTGGTATGTGATAGTTTTTTTTAATAGTAGGTTTTATTTGGTTTGATTGAAAAAGGTGATAATCAAAAATAATATTTGCTGATCAGGGAACATATTGGTGTCATTTTTTGGATAAATTCAGTTGTACTTAATAATTTTAACTTTTAAATGTACACATGCTGTAAGCAGCACATGCTAGGAAGTCATATTATAATGAGAGAATTGGGCATTTACACCAAGATGCGTGTAGAGCAGGGGTTTTCAACCTTCCTCGTGCCTCGACCCTTTAATATACTTCCTCATGTGGTGGTGACCCTAACCATAAAATCATTTTTGTTGCAACCTCATAACCATCATTGTGCTATACTGTGATCAATAGGGCGATTCTCGTGAAAGGGTCATTTGACGCCCCAAAGGGGTTGTGACCTATAGGCTGACAACTGGTGGTGTAGAGAGGCGGTCCTGGCAGTCTGGCTTACTTACTGCGCAGTTTCCAACTCATTGCTAAATGGAAAACTCTATAGGGAGTTAGCTCAGTAAACAGGTTCACTCATATGCGGGGACACTAAATCGGCATTGAAAACAACTACTGGATAAAGGGTTATAGGATTATGTGGGAACTTTTATTTTGTTACTTATTTTTGAATTTTAAAACTGTTCGCAGTAAATATAAAGATATTATTTCTGTAATTAAAAGAAAACATATAAAGAAATACACGCATTGACAAGTGCTATAAACACAGTACACTGGTGACTGAAGATGTCATTTATAGAAAGGATGTGCTATATGGCACCATTTTTGCTTGTTTTGCTTTTGGTGGCATCACTGTCCTAGGAGGAATAGGAAGCCCAGCCTTCCTCCTGAAGAGCTGCTGCTGGATTTGAACCGTCAACCCTGTGGGCTGCAGTCCTGTATACAACCACTGCGCCACCAGGGCTCAGCCTGGTGCCATTTTTTTTAACCATATAAGCATGTGAAAAACAAACTCTGAAACTAAATATACAAAAATGTTACGTGGCTTCCTCTAGCAAGTAAAATTATCCTTCCTTGTTACTCCTTGTCATTTCCTTATCTGAATTTTCTTTTTCTCCGTGGATTACTGGGTTAAAACCACCAGGCTCACTACAGAAGAAGAATGTGGCGTTCTGTTCCCTTCAAAGAGTTACAGTCTTGAAAACCCACAACGGCAATTGAACTCTGAAGACCCCTGCACAATGAGTTTCCTGGATTCTGAAGACAGTCGTGATATCTGAGCAGCTTCAGAGTCTGCAGGCGCCAGAGCAGGAGGGAGCATGGTGGGTTTCCCAGCCACTGAGCAAGCAAAGGGGAGCATTTGGGAGGCCGGCTTGTGGAATGGTGGTATTTCTGAGTACTTACAGGGGAGTTGGGCTTACTGACCCACAGAGGTAGAGCTGAGTGTCAGGTTGTGGCTTACGGGAATGGGATGTTTCTGGGCACTTAATTATGAAATCTGGATGCACTGACCCCTAGAGCTTGAGGTGAATGTCTTCCAGTTGAGGCTTGGTGTGGAGTGGCATGCCCCTTGGGCACTTATTAGTATCCCCAAAGGAACTTAATAATGTGTTCTACTGAACATCTAGATCCTGAGAAATCCTCCTCTGCACTGTAACCTAGTAACTTTCTCAATTAACCCCACAATCGTGAACATTGCCTGTAAGTCCTGTCTGGCCGCTGCAGTGAATCACTCAAATCAGAAGTGGAAGAAGTGAAAGTGTTGTGAATGACAGACACACAGAGGAACTATGTACCAATAATGTGGCTGGTGGATGTGCGTGTGTTTTAAAAGTTTCAATGATGACAAAATCCTTGTGTTGTGTTCTCATTTTTATAGAGTTTGTGTAAGGAAGTAGTGTAAGGACGTAGTGTGATAAACTGTTTGCTCTGGGAATTCCTTCGTTGATCAATCCTTGATTTCTAATCAAATTTGGCTTGAGTTACTGATTTCAAGACCCCAATCTCAAAAATTAGTCAGAATGTTTCTTTATGTGTTTAAGAATTAGCGGTTCACAAAAACATGGGCCTGGTGGTAAAGCGGGGCTGCCCACCGCAAGGTTGGCGGTTGGAAACCACCAGGTGCACTATGGAAGCAAAGGGAGGCTTTCGAGCCCTGTCGTGATTTCTTGTCTCAGACAACCCGCAGGGGCAGTTGTAGTCAGCCCTAAAGGGTGCCTAAGCATCCTAAGAGACTGGTGGCAGTGGCTTGCATTTTCGAGACCTCAAAGACAATACAAACAGCTGGGGGAGGGGGGAGGAAATACATCGAAGGGCCAACTCTAGTCCCTGCCTTTCATACAGGTTTGGGACAAAAGCAGGGAACACGCCCACTCAAGATCAACTTCAACTACTGCCGTGCAATACACATCCTACAGAATGACCAATTTTAAAACTCTCACCTAACTTAATCCCCAGAAAGACACACTCCCATACAATCACTGTTTTGTTTTGTTTGGCTTTGCTTTGCTTGCCTTTTAATTATAAAACCATTGTATCGTGAGCTCTTACAGCACCTATAACAATCCATAAATAAACCGTATCACGCACATTTGTACATTTGTCACCATCATCATTTTAAAACATTTTCTTTCTGCTTGAGTCTTTGCTTGATATCAGCTCCTCTTTTTTCCCTCTCGTTCCTGCACCGTCCCACCCTGATGGACCCCAGATAGATTATCAAGATTTTCATATCTTACACTGCCCACTGCCTCCCTGCCCCCATATTTCTGTTGTTCATGCCCCCTGGGGGGTGTTATACACTGATCATTGCAGTTGGTTCCTCATTTTTCCCCCTGCTGTCCCCACCTTCCCCCTACCCTCATTGTATCCCTACTCCCATTAATGTTCCTGAAGAGTTTATCAGTCCTGGATTCCTGTGTTGCGAGTTCTTATCTATATCAGTGACATGCTCCATGTAGCCAGATTTTAAGGTAAGACTGGGGTCATGATAGTGGAACCTGTGGGTTCTGAACCCCTTGGGGATTGAATGATCCTTTCACAGGGGTCATCCAATTGATAACAGTAGCAAAATTACAGTTATGATATAACGATAAAATAATTTTAATGGTTGGAGGGAATCACCACAACATGAGAAACTGTATTAAAGGGCATTAGGAAGGTTGAGAACCACTGAACTAGAAGAATGTTGTGTGTTTGTTCCATTGGTGCTTTGCTGCACTTTGACTGATTTGTTCCTTCCTTGTGATCCTTCTGCAAGGGTGTGTCTACAGGAGGCCTTTGGGTCTCCTCTCTGACCTCTATCATTTGCATCAATATTTGTTTCGGGTCTGCTGAAGCCTGATATTTGATCTCATCAATACCTCATGATCACATAGGCTGGTGTGCTTCTTCAACGTGGACTTGTTGCTTCTCTGGCGCTTGTTTAACTTCAAGTCTTTACGACCATAGACACTAATATCTTTTAATAGTTTAATAGCTAGGCACCATCAGCTTTCTTCACCACATTTGCTTATGCACTCGTATTTACTTCAGCGATCACGTAGGGAAGATAACCAAAGCTTTTCAATGAACCAATCTATGCACAAATTCTTCTCAACCAGATAACGGTACGGGTCTCTGACTGTTACAACAAGTTAGCTAACCTTCATACTACAGCAAAATATGGTAAAGAAAATTAAATGGTGCAGTTATTAAAAAGAAGAGCATCTGTGTTCTTAAAAGTTTGCCGTCAAACAGACATCTAAATAAAGCCACAACTAAGTCCACATAGAGAAAGCGCACCAACCTGTGTGTTCCCAGGATTGCAAATAATATACTCCAAATCCAGTGGAGGGAATATCAGAATTTAAATTATGAATATCTGGATGGCAGAAAGCTATCGGTGACAGTGAAAGCCCCAAATTCCTTTTCAGAATCCACACATAGACTAGGCTTCCTGTGAATTAACCTTGGACCATAGTCAAGGAATATAAATAACCTTGACATCAGACAGAAAATACTGTAGAGACAATTAGGATACAGCAATGTAAAAAAGAAAATGTCACATCTGATCTAATCCCTCTTTTGACCCATTTAAAAATGATAGCAGTCTTTTTAAATGGGTGTAATATAATACTTGGTCAGTTGACCTTTCTCTTGACCTAACCTGAAATTGCTCTATGCTGAAATATTTCATGATTGTTCCAAGAAAGGAATTTCTTCCCTGGCTTTTTAAATGCTGTTGGTCAGTTTTCTGACTCTTTATTTTTATCTTTTGATTGTTACTGTTTTCTCATTTCCGTTTCATTTTTGGTTGCTATTGTTCCTGTTAGGTCCCCCAGTTTAGAAAGCACAGAAGGAGTGGAGTCAGAGAGACAAGAACTGATGGAATGGTTTATTAGGAAAGGGGAGGGGGAGGGGAACTAGGAAAAGATTAGTGGATGTGGGAGGGGGGGTGAACATTAGAGATGATTGTGATGATGAATATACAACTCTCTTTAGAAGCGGCTTAGCTATGGAAGTGTGTATGATATGTGAACACTAGGTCAAGAAAACTACTTTTTTTAAAAAAAAAGAAAGAAACCAATTTTTTTCTTAGGGGGTACTGAATTTTTTAAATGAAAAAATTGGAACTTGTGTACATCACAAAGAGTATAATTAATGGCACTGAATTACACATTAAAAAGTTGTTGAACTGGTGAATGTTTTGCTGTTTATATTTTTGCCAAAATTGAAAAAAATTACATGAATAACAGTGAGTATGGAGGAAAAGAAAATGTTCTAAGATTGACTTGTGTTAAAAATTGCACATGTGGCTGAGCCCCGGTGGCGTAGTGGTTGTGCGCGGGACTGTGGTCCACTGAGTTGGAGGTTCAAATCCATCAGCAAGGCTGGGTCTCCTACTCCCACCACCAGAGGGCAGTGATGCCCAAAATTTTTTTTAAAAAACTGCACATCTCGGGGCTGAGCCCCAGTGGCGTAGTGGTTCTGTGCGGGACTGCAACCCACTGGATTGGCAGTTCAAATCCAGCAGCAGCTCTCCAGGAGCAAGGCTGGGCCTCCTACTACCACCAAAGGGCAGTGATGCCCCTCCCCCAAAATAAAAAAATTGCACATCTCTTCTTTAAGAGGTAGAACTACTGAATTGTATGAGATGTGAGTGAAGTCAATAAATTGTTCAAAAAAAACTTAAAAGAGGAAATAAGCCTCTTGTGAATTACCTCTGAATATAGAGCAGGGACACGAATGATCATGCCATCATATAGCGTGCACTGAACAGTGAATTATGGCAGATGTAGTAAAAGTTAAAGTCATGTCTTATCACTTGATCTCACTTTTGACCCATTTTAAAATTATTCTAGTTTTTAATATTTTCTGTTTTCTTTCCAACTAGGGTCAGTTTTTTTTTGGTTCTTTTTGTTTTTGTATATTTTGGGGTATGTGAAATCTGGAATGGGTAAATCTATAGAAATAATAATTAAATTAATGGTTCATTGGCAGCATGGCGGGGGTGGGGGTGGGAGGAAGCTAAGAACAGGAGTACAAGAAAGAAGAAAATGTTCTACAATTGATTGTGGTAATTATTATATAACTCTTCTTGGTAGAACTGAGCAACTGAACTATGTGGTATTTGGATTATGTCCCAATTAAAAAAAAAAGTTTACTAATCTTCAAATTCAATTGCTCATAGTTCTCTGTGAGCTTCTATACTGTGGTGACTTCTGTGTTTCTATACTGCTAATGGCTAGGCCACCGGTATTTTACATACCAGCCAGGTCATCAGTGATGGACAGGTTTCACTGGAGCTTCCTGACTAGGAAGAAGAAACAGTTTGTCTACATCTGAGGGAAAATCTTATGAATAGCAGAAAATTGTCTGATCCAATAGTAGATGAGCCCCTCGGGTGAGAAGGCACTCAAAATAGAGCAGAGTAAGAGCTTCCTCCTCAAAGGACAGTCTGCCTGAACAGTGAGATGTGGACAGAGCAGCTGTTGGTACCTTCATGTGCAGGCAAGGCACAAGTCAAAACGACAAGAAGCAAATGAAAACATACATTAATAATCAAACTGGAAAATGTACCAAGTATGAACCTAGGAAAGCTGGAAATAGGCAAAAATGAAATGGAGTACTTAAAATAGCAATATTCTAGGCATTAATAAGTTGAAATAAACTAGATTTGACCATTTTAAATCATAGAGACTTACGGTTTGCTACCCTGGGAAAGACAAATTCTAGAGCAGGGATCCTCAAAATTTTTAAATGGGGGGCCAGTTCACTGTCCCTCCAACTTTTGGAGGGCCAGGCTATAGTTAAAGAAAAAATTTTTATGAACAAATTCACTATGGGCCTGGGACGAGACAGCTGCTAAGCAGGACAGCGTGATGGCAAAAACATGGGGCAGGCCAGATAAATGTCCTTGGCAGGCCGCATGTGGCCCAAGGCCGTAGTTTTAAGGACCTCTCTTAGAGTAATGGGATCACTTTTGTGGTCAAAAAGAACAACTCAAGATTTATTCTGTAATAAAGTGCTGTCTGTAAGAGGGTAATATCCATACACCTATAAGGATGCCACCGTAATACAACTGTCAGTCAGTTTTATTCCAGAATTCACCGAGGTCCTGTAGAACCTGTACATGGACCAAGAATGTTCCAGATAGGACAAGAGGATCTGTATGATTTAAAATCAGGCGGTGTGTGTCGGGGTTTTATCCTTCCATCATACGTATTCAATCTCTAACACTGAGCAAATAATCCAAGAAGCTGGATTACATAAGAATACACCATCAGGATTGAAAGAAGGCCTATTAACAACCTGTGATGTTTACATGACACAACTTTGCTTGTGAAAGGAGATGGGGACAAGAAATACATGCTGATTAAGAATAAACACTGCATCTGTGTGTGGAGACTGCCAGGAGAGACGATGCCTGACAAGGACCCGCATGTAAAGGGAATGGTCATCATAAGAGGACAACCCTCAATGAAACAGAGTGGCACACTGAGTCCCCTGAAGACAACGAGTACGAGGAAGACACAGGACAAGGCGGCATTTCTCATGTGGAAAACAGGGTTCCAATGAGTCTGAGCCTACTCAAAATTCCCTATGTACCACGAATAGGGTCAGATGCTTTACAGGAGACGGTATTTCATCTTCACGAGAGCCCTATGAAAGATCATTGGGCCTCTTTTACAAATGAGGAAACTTCGACGAGGCTGGTAACTTTATCAGAATCACAGAGCCTCTAAAGTCCATGCCAGGATGCAAGCCGGGTCCCCTCATTTTCTCCTGCACCAAAACAGAGCACATACAGATAGGGGAGGGGGTGAGCTACACAGCTTTCATCCTATAGAGAGGGGGTTTCTCACTTGACCTTCCCCTTCTTCCTCTTTCTAACTTTTCTTTTCTCATTCCCAAACTTCTCAGAAGTAATTGGGGACCTGGCTCCTTTCGGCCTCCACCACTAAAGAGAAATAAATATAAACTCAGTGTACCTAGAATGCAATTTCCTTATCATTCCATTTCCATTCTATTTAATCCAGGCATTTTGCAATGGCCTAAAGTTAAACAAATTCAAAGTTTCACACACATTCAAATTTAAGAGCAAGCTTAAAACTAAATTTCCCACTCATATGTATAGAAAGATGTGTAAAAAACAAACTGCAAAGAGTTCAGCACTGTCACCTCAGTGCGTGCTGATGGGGTTTCAATTTATATCGTATCACCTTGGGGACTTCAAGAGGGAATTAATTCTACCTACTTGTCTTTAGGCTGGCTAGGAGTTGGCATCACCTCAGTGGCAGTGAGTATTGTTTTATTTTTTTACTGATTTGTTGTACTATGTATTAGTTCAACTATACTGGTCAAAATATTGAAATATCATCATGCCATTAATGCAAGCACACCATCAGTCGAACCCTCGATCAGATGGCAACAAGTACCAATCTCATCTTGTAATAACCAACGAACTCACTTTGGCAAAAAGCACTACCAAGGATGAAGACCACAGTATCAACTGTTAGGCTGAGAGAAGACGCTCTTGCCCTAAGTTCTAGCTGCTCTGGACACCCTCCTGTACTGCATATAAGCCCAAGTACTAACACGTGAGCCATGGGGGCAAAAGCTCTCCCGGAGGCCCTAGCTTCCATCCTTTGGTCCCGGGTTTATACATACCACCAGAAGCTGCTTTTCATGTTGATTTCTCTGACGTTCCAGCTTGCTGAATTTCACACATTGGCACCTTTCCCCATACAATGATCTCCAAAAGGCACTGCCAGAATTGACCTAATACCACAAATATCATACGCTCAACTCAGTGCTCCAGACCGTAAGACCATGCTCTAGACCATAGGACCAGGTCTAGTGCATGATGAAAGTTTACCAATTAGGGGCAGGAAGACTGAATGAACAACCAAGTACGACATCAAATGGCAGTGCTTTATTGAGAGGCCAACACACCAGCCTGAGCACACAGTTCGCCTGGTAGGGAACCAATAAAAACGCAGTTGCTGCTGAGTCTACTCCTCCCTGTGCGTCAGCATTGAACTGTGTCCCTAAGGTTTGCTAGAGCTGTAGTCTTGCAGATGTAGATCACCGAGGCTTTCTTCTGGGTGGGTTTGGGCCACCAATCTTATGGTTAGTATTGAAAACTTTATCAACTGTGTACCATTTCTGAAGATCATTTAATCCTGAGTACATCGAGATGCTCATTTGTGGGGGGCATGTGAGAAGAACGATACAATTTGCCTTGCATTTTCTATGATAGCCAATTCAAGAGACATTCCACCTTGCAGTACCAGTTTCAAGTTTTGCATACTACGATTAACCCTAAAACCCCAAACATCACCACTTTCACGTCCACTGTGGCTCTTCTCATGGGGAGGGAACAGCAGGGCTTGGCAACCTTTTTGAGAAAGGCACCACTTACTACATCACTTCGGCTGTGCAAGTCCTCCAGTCTCTGATGTAACTGCCCAACGCTCTCCTGTTGGGCCAAAAGCCTAGGTGATCAATGAATGAGCAAAACTGCACTGCAATGACACTGTAAACACTAAAATAGAATTTCATAAAAGTTTCCTATATTATGAATTATCCTCTTCTTAATCATCTGCATGCTGCTCCATACCACTGAAAAATGTGATGCCATTCTTGGTGCTAAGGTCACAGCACAGGTGGCATATCTGCAGGATCTGGTCCACAAACTGCAGTTATGTCCATCTATAGTCTAGCTTGTCCTATCCCTTTATGCTGCTGTGACCCACGACTTAGAATGTAGAAAGAGGCAGGGCAAGCTGAGTAGTACTTTTGGAAGGAAGGTTCTGCAGGATCAGCTCACTGGGTTCCACACTCCTCTTTCTCTCCTTGACAACAATTTTAACCTGGAATCATCTTGAAATTAGAGACCTCCCAGCAAGAGGGCAGACTAGGCTACACAGATTCTGTACAACAAAAACTCGAGAAGTCACATGAAACAAAAAGATAGTATCCCTGGAGGCCGGAGTTTCAAAGGAAAGGGCAAAGAAATGTATTGAAAACTGACTAGAGAAGAGGCTAAGTAAGCAAAAATAGCCAGAGAAAGGACCAAAAAATGAAGGCACCAAACTCACTGCCTTTGAGTCTACCCCTACTCATTTCGACCCAATAGAATAGGGACTGAAACTCGCTATAGGAGTAGGAAGCCTCGTCATTTTCCCTCAGAGCAGGTGAAGCTTTCAAACGGTTGACCTGGGAGATGACAGTTCAAGGTATAACTGTTATGATACCAAGACTCCTAAGGAGATGACAGACTGGTGAATAGACACAGATGGCACAGTGAGCTCCGCATGCCAAGGAGCAGCACACACACCCTTAGACTAGGGACTGACCACATGAAAGGTGGGATCCTCCAACCTCCTGGTCACCAAAGGAATGGCCAACCCCACCAACACGGCCCCAGCAACTATTCACAAACACCCCCAGCCTCACCCCACACTAAAGAGCCACTGCTCTGCCACAGGTCAGAGCCCTATCCTTGTAGAGCAGGCCGCTGCAGCACAAACCAACATCTGGAGGCATGGACCTCATCAGGAAAGCAGAAAGCACTACGCAGGGCAAGTGGTCTGTCCCCAGCCAACCCACATGGGTGAGAACTCCTTCCACAGCCAGCCCCTTTGCCCCCAATTGCCCTCGAGTCCCAAAAGATATCATTTCTAGAAACAAGCACACTGACATCTGCCATCTTCTGAGCCTACACAAAATACTCACAAGTAACAGGGAGGCCAGCAGGAACTGCATTTAAGACGGGCTGCCCGTGCTCTCACCACCCTGTGAACTCCTTGGCTACCAGTCCCTGCAGATCCAGACCAGGTGCCTAGTCTCCACAGTTTTCTTTCCTCTGGATCATGTCCCAGACTCATTTTCTCTTTTTCTGGTGTTCATTTCTTCTTTCTTGTTTATCCTTCCACTCTCTGCTTCCTTTTTTCTTTCCTTTCTTCGCTTTTTCCTTTTTCTTTTTATTAGTTTTCTTACTTTTTATTCATTTTTCCTTTTCTTGAGTCACAGTATTACTTGTTTATGCTAATCTTTTATTTTTATTTCATTAATTTTCTCCCACCTGATGGAAGATGAATACAGTAGCCATATAAGAAAGCCCTATCTGCAGGTAGTGTAGACACAGTTGGTGGGAGAGGGCCAGAAACCAGCCCAGTAGCACTTGATTATCGATAGACAGTAGAAAGCATCAGTCCCACTTGCTCCCAAGCGGTTACATTAGCAGAGAACTGGACATACCTCACATCTCTATTACATCCACCAGGACGCAGGTGGTGAGTAGCTAACGTCAACATACACTCATTAATTAAATACAGACACTGTAACAGTTCAATGTCTATGAGGAAGAGGCAAAATTTAAGAATGCACAAAAGAATAAGACAAAACAATTGACCAAATTACAGATTTAAAAGAACTTTCATGGAAAATATGGCATTGGAACTATCTTATGAGGAACTCAAAAGAATGATCGTATGACTCAAGAGACAAAGAGAAATATCAAGAAAGCTGTAAGTAAAAGCAAGGAAAACAAAGAATAGGACAAGAAATCAAAAGTAAATGAAAAATTAGAAACTTTACAAATACACCAAATCCAGAAGATAAATACTAAGATTTCAGAAATAGATACTACACTGAAAGAATAAAAGAGTATAGCTGAATCAATAGAGGGCTGAATTAGTAAGCTTTAAGAAAATTTTCTCATTACTAATTTCCTGAAAGAGCAATTAGAAAAAGAGATTTTTTTTTTAATCTGAGGACAGTCTAAGTACGTGGAGCACCTTCCAGAGGCACACCTAACGTGTGCTCAAATTCCTAAATAGGAAGCAACAACAACAAGCACAGAGAAAAGTATTTTTAAAAAGATTTTGGGAACGAAAACTCCCTAACACCATGAAAGATTGTGTGTGTGTTTTTGTTTGTTCGTTTCTGGCATCACTGCCCTCTGGTGGTGGGAGTAGGAGGCCCTGCAGCCTTGCAGCTGGATTTGAACCTCCAACCCAGTGGGCCGTAGCTCTGCGCACAACCACTACGCCCCCGGGGCTCAGCCACCATGAAAGATTATACTGCAAACAGAACAGACACCCCCAAAGAAAATTACCACAACATATAATAATCAAACTTTACAAAATTAAAATCATGAAGACTCCTTTGATCGGTTTAGGATAAATGAAAAGCTACCCAGCAAAGGAGAACCAGTAAGACTAAGCTCTGATTCCTGAACAGAAACCATGCAAGCAGGAGGACAAGCGAGGACGTAGATGAACCTCGGAAAGAACGGAACGGACAACCAAGAATCATATATCCAGTGCACTAGTTGGTTGATTTCATGTCAACGAGACACTTCTAGCTAGGAGTGAGTCAAAACTGTCAATTAAATGGTAATTCTATGACACCTCTGGATGTGTGACCTTTTTGTATGGGAGTGAGGGACTCTGGGAAGTTCCTTTTTCTGTCACTTTACCTTCTTCCTCTCATGTACGTAAGTAGCAAACTTCTAACAACAACAACAACCACAACCACAACCACAAAAAATCTAGCCCAGATGGGCTCAATGGTGAAGTTTAACCAATATTCAGAGAAGGGCTGACACCAAATTTACTCAAATTATTCCAGAGTACAGAAAATTATGGAAAACTCTCAAATTTATTTTATAAAGCAAGCATCTAAACCTGATACCCAAACCAGGCAAAGATATCACTTAAAATAAAGGGTTGTTTTTATAAAATAAAAAATTTTAAATCCAAACTAACCTCTCATGAAAGTAGACATAAAAGCTCGCAATAAAATCCTAGCCCATAGAATTCAACATTGTGGAATTTACACCAAGTATGCAATATGAGAAAAGTAAGCAATATAATTCATCATATAAGTGAAACAATAGAAAAGAGCCCTATGATCATGTCAATTAATACATAAAAGGCACTTAACAAAAGCCAACACTCAACTTTGGTAAAAACATTCAACAAAATAAAAATACAAAGTCAATTCGCTATCGTGATCAAGGGTTGATATACAAAGTCAACAGTTAAAATCGCTCCCCATGGAGAGAAATTGAAAGTGCTCCCCTTGCAAACGGGAACCAGGCAACGATGTCCTTTATCACTGCTCCTCGTCAATAATGTTGCTGAAAATAGCAGCCAGCGATTATAAAGCAAGAAAGGGAAATTTAAAAAACCCGACTTGAAAAACGAGGCGTAAAACTCTGTTTGGAGATAATATGTTCCTGTATATAGAAAATCCTACAGAGTAGGCAAGAAAATTGTTGGATCAAATCAAGATTCAGTCGGAGTACAAGATCAATATACAAAAATAAATTGGAATCCTTTATGGTAACAGAGAGCTTTGAAAAGGAAATCTGAAAAATGATACTATTTAAAATAGTCACTTAAAAGAGGAAACATTTAGGAATAAATATAACCAGAGAAACAAAAGACCTGTACCAATAAAACTCCCTAACATTACAAGAAACCAAAGAAAACTTACATCAATGGAAGTGTATACCAGGATCACGGAGAGGAAAACTGAACACTGTAAAAATGTAAATACTCTCTAAAGCAATCTACACTTATAATGCAATTCATAAGTCCAGAATCATCATAATTTTTAAAAAGATGGAAAAATGAAGCACCACACCTGCCCTTATCATGGAAAACATGGGTGCTATAGCAAAGTGTGGCTAAGAAGTCAGATGATGCCTACCTATCAGAAAGAATAGCATGTGCATTCTTAAAAGCTTGTACTCGTTATAGCAGGCAGTCATCTAAACAATATGCCCGTTAAATCCACATGGAAGGAGTACGCCAGCCCATATGATCCAGGATTGTAAACAATTCAAGTTCAGGGAATTTTATTAGCGCTTGTAATTGTAAGCATCCAGTTTGCAAGAAGGCTCTAAGTCCAAATTTTATTTGCAGCGTTCCTACAGGAATTAGACCTATATTGAGTTTCCTGAACCACTGATCAAAAATGTCAGTTTCCTTGCCCTCAGACAGAATACTTTGGAAAGTGGATTACTCCCGATATCAAACTCTACCTCTCTTCAAGCCGGTCCTAACTCACAGTGACCCTGTGGGGCAGAGTTGAGATGTGGTTTGGGTTTCCGAGGTGGCATCTGTGGGAGTAGAAGGCCTCATCCTCTTCAGAAGGGGTGGCTGGTGGGTCTGAGTAGCTGCCCTTGCAGTTGGTTACCTAGCATGAGATCCACTACACCACCAGGGCTCCGACCGCCCACAGAGTGCAGTTAAATTTTATCGTCATTTGTTTTCCCTATAGACCCATTTTCAATTTGTTCCAATGGTTACTATTTTCTGCTTTCTTTGGGGTAAAAGGTTTTCTGTGCATTAGTTTGCTATTGTTGTTGGGTTTGTTTTGTGTGATTTTCTTTATACGAAATCCAAGTTAGGTTCATCTATAGAGACAGTAACTAGATCAATAATATCGTAGGGGTATGTAAGGGGCAACGGATATCTAATAATAATAGATACAAGAGTGAAGAAACTGTCATAAAATCGACTGCAGTGATGACTGCACAACTCCTTTGAATATATTTAAACCACTGAATTAAATGGTTAAGTGAATTATGTCAATAAAACTGCTAGTAAATAAACAAACAAGCAACAACAAAATGAATCCCTTATTTTATGTGGAATGGAAAGAGACAAAAGATAAGCAAAGCACTACTAAAGAAAACAAACTAGAAGACCTGTCAATTTTCTATCTCAGAACTTACTACATAGACATGGTAGTCAAATCAGTCTGGTATTGTTGCAACAATAAACACAGTGACTATTGGAACAGAACTGAGAACTCAGAAGTAAATCTATTTAATTACACTCACTTAGAGACCTTTAAATGGGGAAGAGATAGCCTCATTAAATGGTGCTGACAAAACTGGATATCCATTTGTCAAGAATGTAACATCACTTGTATTTTACATCATATTAAAAAAAAACCTCCAAATGAATCAAAGACCAAAGTGTAAAACTTAATGCTTTAATGATCATCAATGACAAAAAAACAAACTTAGGAACCCTAACACATAGCACAAATACACTATAAAGCATAATAAAAAGCACATACATAGCAAAAGCAATGTAAATACCTGGGGTCTCCAGTTATTTACAAATTAGATACCTAAATGTATCCAAAGACTCCACAAAAAGAATAAAACGAGAAACGACAGATCAGGAAAAAGTATTGAGAGCAATGATACATCAGACAAGTGAACAATCCCTAAGATTTATAGCAAAGACGTCAACAAAAAACTGGCAAAGAATCCAGTTTTTAAAAATGAAAAGTGCGTGCCCACTTCCCTAATATGATCAACTGAAGAGAAATGTGAGCATAAGCAATTGTAGTGAAGAAAGTTGATGGTGTCCGACTATTAAAAGATACAGCGTCTGGGATCTTAAAGGCTTGAAGGTAAACAAGTGGCCATCTAGCTCCGAAACAACAAAGCCCACATGGAAGAAGCACACCAGCCTGTGTAACCCTGAGGTGTCCACAGGATAACGTATCAGGCATCAAAGAATGAAAAATTTTATCATTATAAATGAGGGAGAGTACAGATTGGGGACCCAAAGCCCATCTGTAGGTGAAGTGACATCTCCTTACAGACTGGTTGCAGAGAGGTGACAAGTCAGTCAGGTACAGTGTAGCAACATTGAAATATGCAACTTTCCTCTAGTTTTTAAATGCTTCCCCCTGCCCCCACCACTGTCATGATCCCAATTCTACCTTACAAATCCGGCTGGAGCAGAGGATGCACACTGCTACAGTTAGGAACTAGAGTCATGGGAAATCCAGGACAGATGATCCCTTCAGGACCAGTGGTGAAAGTGGCAATACCGGGAAGGTGGAGAGAAGGTGGAGGAGAAAGGGGGAACCGATTACAAGGATCTACAGATAACCTCCTCCCTGGGGTACAGACAAGTGGGAAGTGGGTGACAGGACACATCTGACAGTGTGCCACATGAAAAAATAATAATTTACAAATTATCAAGGATTCATGGGGGATGCAGCATGGGGGGGAGGGAGGGCGAGGATATATGAGAAGCTAATACCAAGGGCTTAAGTAGAAAGAAATTGTTTTGAGAATGATGATGGCAACAAATATACGAATGTGCTTTGCATACAATGAATGGATAGGTGGATTGTGATGAGTGGCATGAGCGCCCAACAAAATGATTTTTTTGTTTTGTTTTGTTTTGGGGGGGGGCATCACTGCATCTGGTGGTCGTGGGCGCCACCCAGTGCTGCTCCTGAGAGCCGCTGCTGGATTTGAACCGCCAAGCCTGCAGGCTGCAGTCCCTCACTCAACCACTTACGCCACCCACCGGGGCTCAGCCCAAAATGATTTTTTTAAAAAAATGAATAGAAGGCATGAACAGATACTGCTCCAAATAAAATGACCAACAAGAACAAGCATATTATTAAATGACTGTCCTCAACCACCCCACGGATGCAAATCAAAACAAGGTATGACCTCACCCCAGCATTAACAGCAAAGTTAAAAAAAACAAACAAACAAAGAGAAAATAACAAATGCTGGCCAGGGTGCAGAGTAACTGAGACCCTCATACACTGCAACTACTTTGGAAAGTAGTATGGTGCCTCGTCAAAATTTTGGGAATAGAAATGCCATATGACCTAGTAATCACACTGCTGGGTACACATCCTAGAGAATTAAGAGCTGCGATATGAATAGATATATATATACCGATGTTCGTGGCACCACTATTCATAATAGTAAAAAGATGATATCAACCTAACTACCCATCAGGGGAAGAATGGACATCCGATGGACAATGGAATCCTACGCAAATGTCAAGGAAAGGCTTTCTCATCAAAAGAAACATTCCTTGATGGTTATTAGAGTGGGAGAGAAAAGAAGGAAGGAAGAGACTTTAGCTAGACGAGGTAATTTTGAAGGAGGTTAAGAAAGAGCAAGAGAGAGTTATGCAAAAGTGATAGAGGCGGGTTTGCAGGAGTTACAGGCCACAGAGGGAAATACAATTATATACACAACCCTGCAAGTCAATGTTTTGATAGAAATGAAGGCTGAACAGGTGTGGGAAGAAAAGCAGGATATATCCACAAATATGTGTGTGCACGTTGTGTTTCTGTTGGTCTTTGGCTGCAATTATCCTCTTATATATGAGGGAACATCTCACTAAAACTCACTGTCGCAGGTCAATTCTGACTCATCGTGAACTTGACAAGAGTAAAACTGTCTCTGTGGGTTTCTGAGATTATACATCTTTAACGAGAGCAAGGAAAGGCTCATTTTTCTCCCACGGAACAGCAGGTGGTTTTGAACGGCTGACCCTGCAATTAGCAGCAATGCATAATCCACTCTGCCACCAGGGCTCCATGTGATGGAACATACAAAGGACACAGTTATGAAAACTTCTTAGATCTAAACACTTTGAGGGAATGAGTAGCTGGCTAAGGGGATTGAGACCATTGCCTCAAGTTCATTTGACATAACATAGTTCACAAGGTCATGGTTGATGTCATGGTGAGGTCATGGTGAGTATTGATGGGTATTTTAAAAGCTTATGAGCAGTCCTCTAATGTTGGTCTCTTCCCAGCCCCCCTGAAAGGAATGAAAACTGAAAGATGAAAAAAGAAAAGAAAACTGAAAGATGTGTGGAAATTATTAGCTTAGTGGTCCAATGGATCATGAAAATGTCAGTCCTCACAACCCTGAAACCAGAACAACTAGAGGGTGATACTGCTAGGGACTGCCCCTGGGAAGGGTCACATAAGTAGAATGGGAGATAAATGTGGAGGGAAATCATAAAAGAGACCAGGCTGGCTGGTCAGAAAGAGACTTAAGAGAACCCATGACTTTGGCCCTTAGTCACCCTTTCGGTGTAGAACTGAACTCATCCTCCTTTAGAATAACCAATCACTTAAGATCAAAATGGCATCAATGGCCCAAAGACAAAGTTTGAAGGGCTAAGAAAGGAGAGGGAATGAAAGCAGGTCCCCCAGGGAGGAAGCAGACTTAAGTGGTGGCGCCCTGAAGGGATTCCAATGGATGCCCTGAACCAAGATGTGGATGCACTTTTGAATGTGAAACTGATCATTTAGTCTGTAAACCTTCACTTCATGCACAAGAAGCTAAAATGTAAAAATAAATGAAAAGAATGACGGAAACACATCCCCGCACTGCAGGTATTTCCAGATCTGGTTGGCGGAAAGCACTGTGTGCGAAGCTGTGTCTGGGGCAGTGTGGGGGAGAGAGGAGCCCAGGATGGTCGTGAGGGAAAGTGAAATGAACGTTGAGAAGATGGTCCCCTTTGGGACCCCCAGTGGTAGACAAACACTGAGACGGCTTTTCCTTGCTCACTGTTTCCCATATTGAGTTTTCTGTTTGTTTATAACAAACACATAGTATTCAAATCGCTTTTTAAAAGAACTAAAATAATTCTCATCCGAACAATTACAAACTGTTGCTCCAAACAGATTACTGAAGTAATCTGAGGCTCGTGGAAGTGAATTTGGAAGAATCTGTCCGCAGTGGTTTTCAAACCCTGGAGTGCTCCGTGAGTGGAGGCCGGGGAGAAGGACCCTGTAATCTGGGAGTGCAGGGCGGTGGCAGCTCCCACAGATCCTGCTGGCAGGGAGTGCCCAAACAGCCTGTTCTGCATGCTCACCCTGAGGACACGCTGTGACGGCTTCTCACCCATTATTTCTTATTTAGCAAAATGTTTGCACTGAAAGCTTAGAGGGCTCCAGACTGGGATTGTTAATCAAGGGTCCAAGAAAAGCAACTTAATACTCTTAGATTAGGTTGAAAATCGACTTCGAGGCTGGTTCATAAAGCCCAAATGCTAAAAGATAATCGGTCTTGAGGGGGCTTTGATAACAGAACAAACACCAAGATGATGGGTTGATTATAAGCGGTTTCACTTACACTAATAGGAGGCATACTGATATATGTCTGAGGATAGGGACAGAGATCAAATCAACTAATGCAAAACTACCTCTTACCTTCTTTTTATATTCTTCTTTTAAGGGAATACTTATATCATGATGCACGCTCCTATAAGGCCACATGCACTTTACATCCTTGGATACATATAAACCAAAATCCATTGCCAAAGCCCACTCATACCAGCCCCAAATAGAGATTCCAAAACGAAATTGTTACGGGAGCCAACCACCTCATCTTCCTCCCACGGAGCAGCTGGTGGTTTGGAAGAGCCAATCTTGTGACTAGAGGCCCTATTCTTATGCCACAGCCTCAGCAGAGCGCTTCATGATCTGCGTATGCCTCAGAGTCCAAACCATCTCAATGAGATGCAGTTTACTTCTTAATAGCCGACAGGAAAAGCCAACTTTGAAAAAACCTAAATCTCTAAATCATGCATCATAAATGAATAATGTGCAATCACTAGGTAACCTATTACGCTACCAGGGAGGGATGGAGGTGCGAGAGAGGGAGGGAGTGTTGAGAGTGTTGAGGGAGTGAGGGAGTGAGTGAGTGAGTGAGTTAGTGAGTGTGAGTGAGTGTTAAAAAAATATGCAAGTTCGTGCATGAGTTTGGATTTATGGCAGGTCTTATCTCATGGGCCTCTCATAGTGTTCCATGTTAGAGCAAAGTGTAACCTTGAACCATGGCCTGGCTTTACCCCGTAGGCTTCAGGCACTGAAGTGGGTTGCACAGTGAAAAAAAAAAAAAATCCAAGTTTTTAAAGGCTTCCTTGCTCCAACTATCAGGATCCCAATTCTACCTAACAAATCCAGCTAGACTGGAAGAGGTACACTGGTACAGACAGGCACCCAGAACAGAGGAATCCCTCAGGACCAGTAGTGAGAGTGGAGATACCAGAAGGGTGGAGGGAAGATGGAGTAGAGAGGGGGAGCCGATTATAAGGGTCTACACATAATCTCCTCCCTGGAGGGTGGACAGCAGAGGAGTGGGCAAGGGCAGACATCAGGCAGTATACGATATGACAAAATAGTGATAATTTATAAAACATCAAGGGTTAGTGGGGGTAGGGAGACTATGTGGGAGGGGAAAAGATGAAAAGCTGATGTCAAAGGCTCAGGTGGAAAAGCAAATGTTTTGAGAATGATGAATGAGGGCAGCAGCTATACGAAGGTGCTGGGCACAATATATGTATGTATGGATTGTGATATGCAATGTATGAGCCCCCAATAAAATGATTAAAAGAAACCTCTCCAGCCAAAGGGTTATATTACCTACTAAAGACAATGCCCTCTAGAAATGTCTTGACTACAAAATCATGCTGTACAATGTATAGCATTTTGAATTTTAAAATTTTTCCAAGGGAATTTAGTGGGCATGCTCTAAGCAAGTTAGTATATACTCATGTCTAAGCCGAGTTTTTCAGCACATTTTTAATGCAGTTTTTGGGGTAAAATGAAGTACTGTGGCTGACAGTCGGGCCGGCTTACAGTAGAGTATATACATTCATTGTGGCATCAGCTCTGACCCACCGTGATCCCACGCACAACAGACAGAAACGCTGGCCTGTCTCACGCGATCCTCACAGCGGTTTCTATGCTTGAGGCCAGCGTTACAGCCACTGTGTCACTCAGTTTAATGAGGATTCTGTCACGGAGAGGAGTCAGTGGTACAGAACATTGTGAGGCAGGCTGCCAATCACAAGGTCAGACCTTGTGCTGGGGGGGGATGAGTCTCTCTACTCTAAGAAAGAGTTACAGTCCTAGGAATCCGAGGGGCAGTTCTTGGTCTCTCAGGGTTGCTTGAGTCAAAGTTGGTTCAAAGACTTTGGTTTTTAGATACACACGTACACACTAGCACTCTTTTACTTCAATGATGATGGAACAGCACTGCGCGATGCTTCTCATGGCAATCCCCCTGTCCTAAGTCCTCTGAGAGTAAGAGTCAGAAGGTATGTTGTAAAGGGCTCGGAGTTGTTGTGAGAAACGAAGGCTTTGCTCATTTAAAAAGCCCTGCTTACAGCGCCAAGAGAAATAGACTCACAACACATAAAAGCCACAAGCCTTTCTTGAGGCACAGTGTCCAACTATCTCCACGGCGGGTTTTACTTGCATGCTTACGGGAGAACACCTGATTTGTCGAATGTAAGACAAACTGATAAGAAGGCTTTTCTTCCTCATCACGCCAAAGCTTCACCTGATTTACAAAGGAACCACACGGGGGAATTCCTTTTGGAAGAGGAGCCCCAGCTCTGAACTGCCTTCAACATAAACGCTGGCCTCCGGTGTGGCTCTCAGACACAACAATTCTCAGCAGCACAGCCTACCTTCCCAACAACCCTAGCGAGTTACTTTTCGAAGGATCCCCACTGTGAAACTGAAGCGCTTGTAGCACAAAGGTGAAACTGTCTGTCTAAAATCGCAGCGCTGGAGACAGGTTTGGAACTCAAGTATTACCTCACAGTGAGTAAACTCCGATCTGGATTGGCTTCCACACCACCCCCAAGATGTCAGCGACCCAGAGAGTATGTCCAAAATACGCTGTTGGAAGTCTTTTGGGGTGCAGACCAGGAAGCCTTCCAAGGGGTAAGGAGTTAAGATCACATCCACAAATCACAACACCTTGAACAAGGCAGCAGAGGAAGTGCATCCAACATTTATTGCTCAATAGTTTTCAAACTGCAAGAGCCTAAGTAAACAGCATTCTATAGCCAAGAAAATACATCATCTCTTTAATAAAAGTATTTCTTGGTCTTAGATAATCTCCTTACAAATTTTCAGAACTCTGGTAAACAAAGGATTACAATGCTTCCTTACCTCCCACATGTACACATTATTCTTAACCTGAGATCTTTTTTTCTTATCGCCAACAAAAGGCCCAAACTTTTTGCCTTTTCCAATAGGTTTTGTGGCCCAGACACCTAAAAAATAAAACCAGTATTTTAATATGCATTTTAGTTCTTTTGAAGATTGAAAGCATTAAAATCAATTCAGCTTTGCAGAGCAAGCCAAAGGCCAGACTGCCAAAAAGCAACATAAAATTAAACCAAGTGAAGATCAAGTTACATCTAATTAAATCAGGTTCTCAGTGGAGCTTTTCTTTCTTTCTTTAAACTCTTTCATATTTTTCAAATTGTTTATAAGGAGCCTTTACATATTGTTTTATGACAAGGAAAGATTATTTCGTATGATTTAAAATTTGTTTTCAAGTAGAACAATCACAAATACTACTTGAAAGACAGAAGAGTCACAATGGAGGAGGAGAAGCACTGCAGTTGCTGGACTTGTGGTTAGCGCTTTGGAGTCGAGTATGACTCATGGCGGCCTGATGGTGCAACAGATCAAAACACCAACGTAGGAAAACAGTCAATAATTTTTAAAGTACACTTTCCACTTCTCGACAGATTCCAAATTGCCTCCAATGAATATGAGTACTTTTATAAGTTGGAAATGCAGTTCTATAACTAAATTTTTTGAAGTCTATTTGCTTAAAGTGAAAAGTTCTCTACTCCAGATATGAGCGATATAAATACGAAATGAAGGTACACAAATCAATGACAGGGACAGATGTGAAAACAACTACAAAATAACAAAGTAAGCATAATAATCAAAACACATTCAGACCATGAGGGAATCAGAGGGGAGGGAACTACATATATTTTATGGGAAGGCTAAGAAGCCAGAGAAAACATTAGAGCTGACAATGGACGAATGAGAGAGAAAGAGACAGACAGACAGAGAGAACTTTTTGTTTCATTTCTATAATCTACAACCACTCTGGATCTTTGATGGGAAAATCTTGTACGCACCACACAGTTTTTCAAGTCAAAAAAATCAGTTGATGGGATTCTATGGTGAATCTTCAATGCCCCCAAAGGAAGCCTGGCTGAGGCCTGTTCCATGTCCCCAACTCTCAACCCCCCACATCTCCCTCTGTGTCACCATGAGACCACTCACCAATCCGGGTCTTGTCCACAGCAGATGGGAACAGCCTCACTTCTTCCGGAAGTCCTCGGAGCACATGTTCAGGCACCTCGGCCAGGGTTTCCGTGGCTGCCACAGTCTCCGCGTTCTGCAAGTCAAGAAACAGAAGGATCACAGCAAAAGGAGGAAAAACCATTTAGCATTTCATTTTCTGGTCCAATAAGCAAATATGCAAAACTGTAACTGACACCTGAAGCTGGCAGGCAGACCCAAAGCGATGATTACAAGCATTGCAGGGGTGGCTTTGAAGCTTGTTTGTGAGTCTGTGAAGGAAACCACTGCAAACTTCACGTGTGGTTGTGTCTGTGAGGCTGTGTTTGGTTCCAGCCACCTGCAGCCACCCTGCTTTAATTCTCAGAGAATGTGGCAGCAAAAGGCATCTCAGGCTAACTTTTAAAGTGAAGGCTTTGGCACACTTGAAAAATAACAATCAGCACATCATACTGAAATGAATACTTGGGCACGTACTATTCCAGGTTTCTCTGACTCCCTGAGCCATGTCCATGCAAGCTCTCCCCACTCGCCAAACAATCCTAACCCCACTAGGGTGGGTTCGAATACCCAGTTCCTCCTTTCCCACCAAGAACAGAACAACTCCTTTTGGTGCCTGCCTGGGACTCTGACCTATCCAGGAAACAGCAACTTACCCTATAGATCAAGAGACCACCAGCAGCGCCACCACCCTGTCTGCAGGCTGCGAGAGACATTTTTGTACAGCTGCTATCCATTTTAGGCTATGAGTCATGACGTTCTTAAGAAATCAGATTCCTGCTAGCGAAGTAGCTCAGAAATCAGATGGGAGATTTCTGCCATCTGGAAGAATATGACTATTATTTTCCAAACAACTTTGTTTTTTTGGGCGGGGGGGAGCATCACTGCCTCTGGTGGTCGTGGGCGCTACCCAGTGCCGCTCCTGAGAGCCGCCACTGGATTTGAACTGCCAAGCCCGCGGGCCGCAGCCCCGCACTCAACCACTTACGCCACCGGGGCTCAGCCCCCAAACAACTTTTGATTCAGGAAAACCAAGTGATCGTTAGCTGGTACCCCATTTGACACAAAGCACTGGTCTCCTGCCTGGGTAAGACTGGTGGGCTTTGCAGTGAGCAGGTTTGAAGTGTGCCAGCTTTTGTTTCATTGCTTAGGGTCACATTTTCCAAAGACGTTCATTCAAGGTAACCAATGCAGGCAAAACACAAATGCCAGGCAAGAGGGGCTAATTTATCCCACAATTAAGCTCTTGTAGATTTTAAGAATGCTGTGTGCCAAGAAAAGAACAGCATCCAAATTTGCAGGCTCCCAGAATTTTAATTTTTCAACTTTTAACATCAATTACTACTTCAAGGGAAACAAACCTCGAAGCAATGGGTAGCTCATTAGAAGGCCTACTCAATCTGCGCTATGGCCTGCTAGAGCTAGAATGCACAGAGAAGACATTTCTGGGGTGGGGGGTGGGTGTCATTTCTTGGACTCAGCAGGATCACCAGGGCTGATACTGTGGAAGACACAAATACTGCTCCCTGCTTGATCTGCAATTCTGCCCCATCAAGCACCTAGCACCAAGCACAGTTCAAGTATCTTCTGAAATATGGGAGCATAAAGTTGCCCTGAGAAAAAGAGCCTAAGACAGTTTTAAGTAGTGCAATGCAATGAATCACTTAATAGGGGTCTTGTACGTCTTTTTACTCCCACACCAAACAATCTTCGACCTTCGTTTTCCTGATGGGGTTGGGCAAGAAGATGGGGTACACTAATGGGATTAGACAATTCACCTGAAGTGACTGTTAACAGAATTGTGATTGCCCTCCTGCTGGGACTAATCAGCCATCTCAGAAGCAGAAGAGGGGTTCTCACCACCAGCAAGAGAGCAGAGTCAGGAGTGGAGCACACCCTTTGGACCCCAAGATTCCTGCACATTAAAACGCCTTAGTCCAGGAGAGAGCTTGGTCATCAGAGGAGCAGAAGCAGAACCAGGGACCAAGAGCCCAGAGCACAAGACAGAGTGATGAACTTCTCAGGCCACAGAGAAAGGAAAGCTGAGTACTTCGGGCAGGGGAGGCGGGCTTACGGAGTGGAGTGTGCCTCTGGGCCTTTCATTGGGGGAGCTGAGCTAGCTGGTCCACAGAGGTGGTGTGAATGCCTTCTGGTTAAGGCTCAGAGCAGCGTGGTATACCCTTCAGGGATTTTTGAAAAGCCCTGAAAGAGCTTTGTATCACTGCCCAAACAGTCAGAGGTCAGGCCCTGCGGCTGACGGCCAGAGAACAGCCTGCCTGAAGGCACGGCAAAGAAACTGTCCTGACTGAACAGTTCTATCTCAAGCCTCTCTCACCTGAATTGTACCCTGTACTCCTCTAATGAGTCCCACCATCGCGAGCACTGTCTCCAGGATTCTCGTGGCCACAGCAGTGAATGATGGCAGCCACAGAAGCACAGTGCCTTAGGAGGGGATGGCTGGTGTCAGAACAGGGTTAAAGGGGTGGGAAGGTGGAGGCCTGTCTGATGTCAGCCTTGTGGCAATCAAGGCCTGGGAGCTGAAAGATATGCTCCCCACACCGCTTCCTCGCTAGTTCAGAGTAACATGTACACACTGCTCACTTCTGACGGGTGCCCTCTTCAATAGGAGAGCAGGCGTCCCTCCCCTTTCTCAGATAAGACTAAAAAGACGCTGAAGCACTGCACGTTGAAAGCATCATGGGTCCATGGATGTAAACTGACACTGCTAGTCACTCTTGCAGTACTGCACTCTTGTAGTAATCCCTATAGCAGCCCTGGCAGCGTAGTGGACTACTAATTGATCTGCTAATCAGAAGATCATCAGTTCAAAACCTCCCGTGAATCTTTGGGGAAAAGCTGAAGCTATCTATTCCTGTAAAGATGTCAAGTTTCAGGAAACTAAAGGAGCAGTTCTACCCTGTCCTCTAGTCAGGATCAACTCAATGACAAGTCTTCTGCAGAAAGCATTGTTCTGCTTCCATGCATGATAGTGTCCACCCACCCCTGAACACTCACACAGAGGAAATGGGTTCTGAGAAATTGTACACTGTCCTCAAGCCCAAGATTTGAACTCTGGTCCCGCTCATTTTAGAGGGCAAGTATATCATCACTGTGCTGATGTAAGTCCATGCTGGACTATACTCTGAGAACTTCTGCCCTAAAACCTCCAACCTCCCAGGGAGATGCTCCCAGGGGGTGGAATGTATGGCAGGAATGGTCCTTCTCTGAGAAGATGTATCATGAGAGTGGAAATCAGAGACCAGTGGAGATTACAGTTTCTGAAACTCTTATGAATATAAAAGAAAGTTTCTATACAGGTAGTGTTTTGGGCTAACACATTATTTTTCATTTGGGCTCTCCTATGTGGGTAAGGCAAGCTCCCGCCTTCTGCATCCTACCCGGACCTCCTGGTTATTTTAGTGTCCTTCACCCTTCAACGGGAGACCTCCATCCAGCCCCAGCCATCCAGGCCTCACCCAGTGCAGGCCTTTGCTCCTCTTCTAGTTCCCTTGGTTGGAATCTCCATTGAAGGGGCTCTGCCTAATGCAGAGAACATTTCGAGAAAAACAGTACTTCCAAAAGTAGAAAGGAGGGGGCAGGAGGGTGCTGCGGCCTACGTCCAGGGAAGCACCCTCTCCCTTGTCTTACTTTGTCTTTATGGCTCTTCATACCATTTCCAATCATTACTTGTATAATCAGGCGACGATGAAGACAGATGGTGCCCATTTTATCCAAGGCGGCATTTCCAGCTTTTAGCAGCAGACCTTAAGTGTTTGCTGTCACATTTTTCTTGGATGAATAAATGATTCTTTGTAAGCTAACAATCCCTTTTTCAGAAAAAGGAAGGACCCTAAATTCCCAACCCAATGCTCTCAAGTCGATCCCCAGTCTGAGTGACCCTAAAGGACAAGGGGAAACAAGCCAGTAACTCTTCTCAGGAGTAGAAAGCCTTGTCTTTCTCCCTCAGAGTGACTGGTGGTGTCAAACTGCTGACCTTATGGTTAGCAGCCCAACACAAACCACGAGGCGCCTGTAAGCCCTTTTTTAGAAAAGGGAAGGATAAAAGTTACTAAAAGGCAAGGATCCTCCCTACATGTGCTTGAATTTCTTGAACTTCAGTTAAGCCATATCCTGGGTTCAGTGAAGTCTTATCCTTTCTAGAAAGCATGCTCTAAATTACAAGCAAAATATTTACTAGCAAACCTTTGGGACAGAAGAAGGTTATGTTTTAAGCATTGTTTATTATTCATCTTCATGCGTACACTGAAGAATCAATTTGATTCTGTGGTACTCTCTCCAAGTGGCCTTGTCTAAATGACATCACACTATCTATTCAATTAACTTACTCCTATAATTGTCCCAATCACATTATTGACTCAATTACCTTACTCCTAAGCTGTCCCTACTATGGGCCAGGCAGTGTTCCACACCTGATACGTGCCTTCCCTTTGTATGGCTTGTTTGAGTGAAGGAGACACAAATCTGACAGATGTCAGAGTCA
>PVJH01026038.1:0-30652 GCA_004026705.1 Nesogale talazaci | reverse complement strand
GGGGAAAAAAAGAAATTTCACTCATAGAAATTTTTTTTAATATCAAGCAAAAAGTTTCTGCTTGATTGAGGCTCAGTTATCACCTGAACAGAATGTACTTGCTTATTATGAAAATTACAGGACTGACATCCACGGCACCCAGCCCCACCCATCCCAACAACTCTGATGGTGTTTCGTAAGTGAGACAAGCCAGTGCAAGCTTTTTTTTTTTTTTTTTTTTTGTCTTTTGTTTACCTTCTTGCTCAATGGAATTGTTATGGCTAAGAACACAGCATGGCCAAAAAAGGAGTTTTCCAAAACCCAGCAAATCAAAGGCCTGGATTTTGAATTGCCAAAAGGAAAGCACATTTCCCCCCACAGGAAAATGGAATGAGTTATTTAGGTAAATATATTCATTGGACCAGATTAAAAAAAAAACAGTCTCGTGAGCTTTAATCATTGCTCATTTTCAGGAAGATCAAATAAAATACCAGCACAGCTAGACTCATATGTATATATATATGTATAATATACACACATATATGTGCATATATTATATATTCATATTTATATATTATATATATATAAAATCAAGAAAAGATCCACACCCACAAGACAACAGCTGGGTGGAATATCAGCTGCCCATGCCGCAGTATGCCAATTTGAGGAAATTACTCATTTGAAAAACTGGGGGGAAAAAATAGCTTCATCTGCATAAAAAGTGTTCTAAAAAAGAGTCCCTGTAACTAGCTTAATGTTATGTTAGATCTTCTAATAAGGCTGAGATTCAAAACAAAACCTTAGTGTGTGTTGAGTCCGGCTAGTGTGCAGGTATTCTGTGCAGGCCGTTTTGTCATGGCTAAGGTGATCTATTCCAGACATGGCCAGGACAACAACACCAAAGTCATCCGTCTGGAATAGATGCAAAGCTAAGAACATCATTAGCAAATCAATAAATTAAAAGTAAAGCTTCTATAAAAATTAGATTATGTTTTTGTTTTTCCATTTTTTTCACCTCCTTTATGGCCATTGAAATATTTCTTTCACAGGCTGTGGAATTTTCTAGCTAAACATTCTAGTTTCTCCTTAAAAAAAATATTTATATATTATCTATATATATTTATATATATACACACATACACATACTATACACACAAATATACATACACGAGAATTCCACCCACTTTTTAAAAAAAAAAGTAGTATACGTTCTGTATTACCAACAGATAGAGCTAGATAGATATGTGAAACTTGTGCCTTTGAAGCAAATACATTGACATTGTTTTGTTTTTGTTTTTTATACTTCTGTATTTTTAATATGTGTAAAAATGTTACATATTAAATACAGCCAGGTGTGTTATCTATACAATTGTTGTGCAAGGTCTACATGACAGTCTCACGGTGACAGAGTTGGTCAGATTTTTCCATTATGATGTGTTCTCCATTTGAACATTGACAGTCAAGTTATTTAAAATATTCAGTAAATATAGTGATACATTAAGGGAGTTTTTACCTCTCTATTTGTCTTTGTGAAGGAGGACCTTAAAGAGGTTTTTAAATTGTTTTTCTGTATTATACATTGATACAGTACAATGCCAGGTGAAAAGAGAGCCTGAATAAAGCATGCATCACCCAAACCCCTGTATGAGACCCCCCCTGTATAAAGGGGTCACTTGCATAAGGCACCATTATTAAGGTCAACAGTGCATTAACAGCTAGAAAACCAGAAATTAGTCCTCAAGGCATAAATAAGAGAAACTTAGCTGCATGAGAAAAAACAGTTTCTAAGCTTTAGTGGTTTCATCCACCCAATTGAGAAAAACTTTAAGTTCTTCATCTAATGTAACATTAGACCAGCAATTCCCAACCCTGGCTGTTTGACACCCCACCACGTGTCTGGATCTCTTCAAAGGACATTGCAAAATTCTCCAAAAATGTAATTCAAACTCACAATCTTGTAAAAAATAATTCTTGGCTGCACGACACCTTTCTGGAAGGGCAGTAGTACAAAATTGAAGGGGGGGATGGGGTGGGGGTGGGGGTTGATGACAACATTGCCTATTGCCAGGCCAAGATGGCTAGGAATCACCATATTGGAGAAATTGTATCTTAGCTGCTCGATAACTGGAATTAAAACTGCTGTCCTGATTTAAAAATGGAAAAGCATACAGTTCCCCCGAACCATGCATTATTTTGTACGATCAGGAAAAGTTATAATTGTGTTCTATCGGTAAATACACAGCTCATACAATGGATTACAAGTGAGCTCCGTAGCAAGTAGGACAAGCTACCAGACACATTGCACGTTCAATAGCTGCACCAGACACCGGAATCTCCTCTCACCTGGGAGAGGGGCTCCCCCTCCCCACACCCACTCAACACTCAGGGGTCCTGACTGCCCACCCCCGCCCCCCGGAGTTTTTCTTTTTTTTTTTTTTTTTTCATTTTGTTTTTTTGTGGTTTTTTTTTTGTGGTTTTTTCTTTTTTTTGATTTTGTAGTTTTTTTTGTTTTTGTTTTTCTAAGGTGCAGATAACCCTCCCCACTAGGAAATGATTGGTGGTTATCTCATCTCAAGGTATACTCCTTGCACACAAAACATTCAAACTCCATTTTTTCCTGTCTCTTGGGGTTCCGTTGCCACAAGGAAAAAAGGCCAGCCTCATCACACAGCCAGTCACAGGTCCTCAACATACAGTCAACCCACCCATTAACATTCTCAGTGCACATGCTCACGGCAAAGGCTCAGGAGCCACTCAGAAGGTCAGGTACCAGTGACGAGTCCAGGATCACCCAAACATCATGCGCCATGGTTGCGATGCCGCTTCTTACATGACTTTTTTAGCCCTCAAAAGACCTTCCAAGGAGAGGTCCTGGAGGCAGCTGGGTAGGGTGCAAAATGGCATGCTTTGGCTGGAACACGCATCCCGCCTTCCCAGGCCGGGTCTCAGCCTTGACGCCTTTTAACCCACAGGATTCACCTCTCTGCTCTCTTCAGAGGTGTCTCTTCATGTGAAGGGCCAGGTGGTCAGACCTGGAAAAACACCTGCGATAGGAAATAAAATATATATTTATACATATGAGAAGCTGGGTGAACCACATGCCCACTTCATTTTAGAACCTCTGCCCTCACTTCCCCAAAGATCAACCCTTAATCTCTGCCGGAAAGGAAGCAAGTGTGTGTGTGTGTGTGTGTGTGTTTCACTACAAAGTCTTAAACCAGCAGGGTCAAGTTGTGCTCTTAGGAGAGTCTTGATTTTCAAATCCATCTTCAAAATGTACTAATGAGATACCTTTATTCCCATGTACATGTGGGGGAGTAACCTCCTTCATGTGGAAAGTTAGTACTGTTGGGCATTTTTTTAAGTTTGATATTTTAAAAAGAAGTGTCAGACCAACAGTTACTCTATGCCAAGGTGACGCTGGTCCACAGGCCACCAGGGCCTGTGCTTCTGCAAACGCTGAATTCGCCATCCACGTACCTGTCACAGTGAGAACATTTAAAAGGCTTGGCACCGGTGTGCTTTCTGAAGTGTCTGGTTAACTCGTCACTTCTTGCAAAACGCCACTCGCATCCTTCCCATGAACATCTGTAAGGCTTTTCTCCTATAAAGAAAGCACAGGGCGCATTCACTATGACTTCACTGAAACCAGGATGAGGGAATCTGGGTGTCCCAACAAACAGGCAGCAGAAGCGGTATGCAAATGTACTCATTGACATGCTGGGGGTCTGCTGGGAGAAGGCCTTCCACACTTCCGTACCAGCATGAGCGCTTCTCAGGGTTTCAGTATTCTTAAGGGTAGTGGAAGGACCCCAACTTCAGCAAAAGCCCTATTATTGCAATCAAAGGGAACGTGTAAGAATGACAATTACTCAGAGGGCTGAAATGCTTCTGAGATGATGTGTCAGCCTCCTGGCCTAACAACCTTGTCAAGGGCAGGGTTTTATTGCTTTCTCCATGGAAACTGTTTCTCTCAAGTACTTATTTTGTTTCTTACTCACTTCCCCATGGAATGAGTCTTTGTAGTTTCCTCTGGGACTTTCTACATTTCTCCCAAACTGAAGTCCGGAGGGACTGTGAAACCCCTCCTCACCGGTTTCAAATAACTCTCTGAATGGCAATCAAAGGACCCAAAGAACTTTCCTCCTTGGCCAGTGTACAAATATAAATTCAACAGAAGTACCACCCGAGAATATCTTATTTTAAAATGTTTCACAGATAAAGCAAAGAGAAAGTGTTTGTTGCAGCCCTGGCCAGTGTGACCCTGAGTCAGGTGCTGGTCTGACTCCTGAGCCCTTCTCTGGCTACCCAATTTTCTGTGATTCTTCCCCAATCATCTGAGGGGTGGCCAGGAGCTTTTAAAATGGAATTTAGCCATGCTGTCATAATCCATTAAGCTTTCTTTTCTAAATGGGATCAGGACACAGAGGCTATGGCGTGGCCTTTGGTGCTATGTGCAGGAATAGCTCAATACATAGGCAACGAACCAACCCTGCTTCTGACAGGTCCAGGAGTACCTGGAACAGCACCCAGGCTCTGTCTTCACATGCCCAATGTCAACAACCGGGATGAGCACCCCAGCTGCTCCAGGCTGTCTGTCCTGACCCTGGAGTTTCATGTCAAAGCATGATGCACAACTCAAGATAACCTTATCTTTGGAAAATGGCTGAATGGGTACAATAAACCCTTAATGCACATGAGTGCCGGGGGTGGGCGGAGGGTTGAGAGGCGATGGAGAGGAAGATCTGGCTTCTTGTTTTGTTTAATCTGCCAGGGTGAACCAGTCAGCCGGCACAAATGTCCAGTCTTTAAGATTCTACTCTGTGCTTCCAAACAGATCCAGGTCTTTGGTGGCAAGGATGCGGAAGTGGGGTTGCGAACACTGGGAGGGCTCAGCGAGGAGGGCATCGTTCACAGCGCCGGGCTCTGGCCCAGGGCTCGTGTGACTCCGTGACAACGCCACCATGGCGGTGTCCAGGCCCAGCGCTCCCCAGCTCCTTTGGGATGCAGGACGTTACTGACCTGTATGAGTGCGCTGATGTGCTTTCAAATGGGAGCTTTTGGTGTAAACTTTTCTGCAGCCGTTGAAGTGGCACCGGTGGACTCTCCTCCTGCCATCTGGGGAACCGTCACCACTGCCCTTGTCACCGGGCTTCCCCACAGTCCCACTACGGATTTTCCCAGGCGAATGCAATTCCCCAGGTAAGCAATTCCACAGTTGAGAAGGTTCTCTGCCCAGTTCTGGAGAAGACGGAGGGGTGGACGTGACCGAGGAGCTCAGATTTCCTGAATTGACTAAAACTTCACCGATTGGATCGGAGGTAAATTTAGTCGTGGGTGAAAGTTCCTCGGAGCTGTCAGATGATTCGCTGCTCACATCGGAATTTAAGCTATTGGTCTCTAAGTTGTAACTAAGGCTCGGGCTGATTAGAGTGTCCCCTGGAGGGCTGGAAGAAATCTTCAGCTCCGAGTCCTCTTTTTTCTCCCGAGCCAGAATGATTTTGGTCCACAGATCTTCCTGGTTGTCAAATTTGATTTCTGACGCCGACACATAACAGGGCTCACTCTGGAGGTAACGTTCCAATTCCAGGCAGGTCTGCACAAAAGGAACCAAGAAGAGGGGTGTGATTGTGACAACTGCTAACAAGGGGACCCAAGGCACATTTGCAAACACATGCAGCAGGGATGGAAGAACACGTGAATGGCTGCAGGATCACTGCAGAGTAGACAACCTATTAAAATTAAACACTAGTGTTTCTTCCTGAAGTTGGAAGAAATCTGTCTCTAGGAATTATGGGTAAGAATTCAGGTGGAAACACACACACACACACACACACACACACAAACAGAAACGTCTCTTGGCTTTTCAAATACTGGACTAACGGCCAAAATGAGTCATGATCACTGAGCGAGTGTTTGTTACAGTTATCAGTGCTGACGTTTCTAATGAGTCCCCCCCACCCCCCGTAAACCACACAAAGAAAGCCAGCCTCTCATGCACACCCCTGTCCCCCCAACAGTTTTAACCAGATTATCTGACAGTCTCAAGAACCACCTTTATTACAGAAAGTCAAAGCCGTTCACTCTTCACGTGCTGACATAGTCACACCGCAGGACAGAAAGACAGCTCGGCACGCAATGTGGTCTGACAGACTGAGCTGACGGCACAATGCCACACTGAAGCTGTACAGCTAGCTGACAATTTGTATTCAGTGCCACCAAGGGAGTTGCAGATAAACCACCCATACCCTGGGCGTCGGGAGCCCTCAGTGGCTTTCAGAGAATGCCATCTCCAAGTGCTGGGCCAGGCACGCCAGCAAACTTTAATGATTTCTACAGTGGTCAGAGACAAATAGGGAACTTCAAGAAGAGTGAAGAAACCATTCCAGAAGAGCCATATGCTATTGTAAAAGGATGCGAGAGGGGAAATGGCCCTGCTGGGAGTCCCACAATGAACAAGGACTTTATCTGCTGGCCAAGAGTACAACTCTATGAGTCATCACTCTATTTCTTTCACGCAATGCCAAAGGAGACTTCCTTTTGAAATTCTGACCCAGGGCCAACAAAGGACTCGGTTCAAATAGCCATGCAGTGTGTCATATAATGTGGGCCCCCTCCCCAACCCCCACAACCAACCTTTCAAGAAGCTACAACTGCCGAGTTCCGCATCCCCTCTCCCCACCATTTCAAACTTTCTAGCCACTGGAAAAGAAAAATGGTAGGAAACATTTTAGGATTCAAATTATGTCTTTCCTCATTTCCACCACGGTTCGTTGTCTGTATGTCCATATAAGGCTGTCCATACAGACCGGCGATTCCACACATGTAAATGTCCACACCAAACTCTGTTCTTCTAAGCAAATCAATTTCAGGATGAAGCACCTCCCTGGCCTTCAGCAGGGCTCGTCTTGAGGGCCTAATCTGGGCTTTGCCTTCTCTTCTACTAATGTGATGCCTACTCTTCCCCTTCCTCCACATCCCCTTCTCCAAAGCCTTGGGGGGGTGGGGGGGCGGCGGCGGTGGGGGGCGTTAAGGGAAATAATTTTTTTTTTTTTTTTTTTACACCTCAGATTTGACAACTGCCTGGAAAGGCACTCTAACCTCTCCTGGAGAGAGACAGCAATAGAATGTATTGATGCTCCAGAGAAAAAGAAAGCACATTTATGGAGATCTTGTTAAACTTTCATAATCTGGCTAATTTAAAATCCCCATTAGGTGCTGCGCACAAGGGACCAAAACGAAGCTCTCGGTGAGTTTAAATGCCTCAGAAGGGGACCAGGAGCCAACTTTGGCTTCTTGCCCAAATCCCAAATGCCTGAAGGAAACTACTTAGATCCATTTCAATCACATACTGGGGAGCAGCTTCTTTGAGGAAAAAGCGGAGGGGGGAGGGGAAGAGTAAGGCAGGGAGAAGATTGTGAACAATTAAGCAGGCTTGTGAAGGTTGCAACACTTGGCATTTCAGCTGCCTTAAAAAGCTTTCTAGGTTTGGACACCACCATCATATACTCCTATTTAACCTGGCAATTCACTCGGTGACAGAAAGCAAGCAGCACAGAAGCCACCAAGCCCTCCTTCTAGCTTTTGAAAGACAATGGGACAAGTGTCAGGGTCTCTTTTCCTCGCTGGCAACCTTACAAATTCAAAAAAGCAAAACACAACTCCATGCCATGAGTCGATTCCCACTCATTGGAGAGGACGAGGAAATGGCTCTTACATTTCCAACGTCAAAAAGAGAAAAGAAAAAAAAAATCCGGTTCCACTAAAATGCCGGAAACCCGAGGTTCTTCTTCTTCACGAACTAAGACTTGAAGCAATTAAGACTGGCTCATTGTCATATGACTGACCAGTCACTGGTTGGGCAAACATTTTTTTTCCCCCTGGTCAACAAGGTAAGAAAAATACGGTCGATCCAGATCCATACCGGGGCTTCCAAAATAGGAAAAGATATTGGAAACGGAATAGGAAAAAGAAATAAATTAAGAGAGAACGCGGATCATTTTGTTTTTCACGGGCAACGTTTACATTTTTTTTTTTAAAGTGCATATGGCCAAACAGCAAAACAAAAACAAAATTCCTTAAAAAAAAAAAAAAAAAAAGGAAAAAGTCCCTTGGCAGTCGAATGCCAGTTCGTATGACACGATCTAGCTGTGGAGTTTGGACCTGGAACAGCACAAACTTCTGCCAGGGGCTCGGTGCGGGGCCGAGCGGACGCAGAGCGGGGTCCGGAGTTTCCACGCCAGTCCCGGCGGCTCCGGGAAGCCCGATCGCCGCGGCGATCCCCGGACCCAAGTCCGCCTCCGGTTGCCAGGAGCCCTTGCCCGAGTGCCTTCAGAACCGGAGGCAGTGCAACTAAATTTTAAAAAAACGAATTACCTTCCTTCAAAAAAACCAACCAAAAAAGAAGCCAGCTCAGACAATGAAACGATAAGAATACACCTCCAATCACACACACTCCTAGTTTTTCCTCCATCCACTCCACCCTCGGTGGACCGGGGACGCTGGACGTGCCGCTGAACTCGGCGCCTGCTACATTAAAATCCCTATTTACCTGTTGCCAATATTCTTCCAGGGATGGTAAAGCTGAGAAGTAACCCGTTTCATGCACAATCTGGAGTTCCTGGAAGATGCTGCACATTGGGAGTACATCCATGTCGGGTTGGAAAATAAAAGTCAATTCTGTTGTAAAAAATAGGGAGGTGTAATGGTCTGTAGTCAGAGAGATGTAAAACTCTCTCCCGAAATCACAAGAGTCAATTCCTGCAGAGGAGGTGAAAGTTTCATGCAAACTCAATTGCACAGCAATTAGACGCCTCGGATTCGGATTCTCCTGGATCACAGAGACTTGCTCAGGAACCTACACAATATTTGCAAACACTGAACTGACTGCAAACGTAACCCCTGCAAAACTTCCCTATTCAAAGCTCTTCTGCCAGCCTCTCCCCCCTCCCTCCTCCTCCTCCTTCGGCCTAAGCTCCCCCCACTTTTCCCCTCCCCCCACGTGACAAGCTCAGCGCTGGCTCTGCGCGCAGTCCAATCGCGACCTACCCATCCTGGAAGTTGAGCGCCTATGATGTCAGCTCCGACCAATCGGCCGTTGCAATACACAGCTGCCCCGCCTGGCGTGACCGAGCCTCTTCATCACAACCTTCCCTATTGGTTCAATTCGAAATTTCGCCGCTTCTGATTGGTAGGCGGCCTCGCAGGCTATTTTTAGTAACGTATATAAGGCGCGGGCTCCCGAGCTACTGGAGGAGTCGGTACTCTGTGGTAGCGCTGCCGAGCAGGTTTTCACTGCTGGCCGCGGCCGCTGCGAGCGTGGCTGAGCCACGGCCGATGGGGAGAAGCCGGCGGCCGCCCGGAGTTGCGGGAGACCTGTCCCGGCCCCCGTCTCCCGTCTCTCCCCCCCTCCCCACCCCTCCGAGCTCTGAGCCCCGTAGCTTTCC
The DNA here is from genome assembly GCA_004026705.1 of Nesogale talazaci. Lineage (NCBI taxonomy): Eukaryota > Metazoa > Chordata > Mammalia > Afrosoricida > Tenrecidae > Nesogale > Nesogale talazaci. The sequence goes on along the minus strand of PVJH01026038.1, from coordinate 21,227 downwards.
GTTCCTCCGACTCTCTCCCCGGCCCCGGCCCCTCGACTACTGCCTGCGCGAGCGTTCCCGATCAAGCACCTCCACGGGCCGGCTGCTGAGGGCGCCCCGTGTGGGCGCAGGGCGCCGGGCCTGCGCTCCGCAGCCGTGCGCTTCCCCGAGGCCTCCGCGTCCGTCCCGCGCGGGCTCGCGGGCTGCACCCAGGCCGCGGCGTCACGGCCCGGGCTGCCCCGGCTGCCGAGCCTCGGCCGCCCCGAGCGCTCTGCGAGGGGGCAGCCCGTCTCGGGATCGCGCTTGCCCACCGCCGCCGGGAGCTTCACCGAGTCCACAGGCGGCGGGGGTGGGGGATCCGGGAGTTGGGGACGGATGGAGGGGGGGGGGCGGGGGTGTCCCGTGACTTCACTAGATCTGTATGCGCCGGGCCAAGAGGTTAGGTCGGCAGGGACCAGTTCGAAATGCACTGAATCACGAACAGATTGTACTTCGATCTTTGAATTCGAACCAGAGAAGCCAGCCTCGCCCTCTACCGTGGGCAGCTGGCCCGCGGCGTTTCCCCGGGCTGGACTGGACGTAGTCTGAAACCCCACACCTGGGTCAGTGGACTCGTAGGATCTAGGAACCTGCAAGTGCGTGGGAGCCCAGTCTGTTTGCATACCCTGGCAGCGGGGAGGGCTGTGAGGGGCTGGGGAATTTGTGGCAGAAGAGGCAAAACTACCGCTAAGACTTTTTTTTTTTTTTTTGCTCTGCCAATCCGTCTGGTATGTTTTAAAATAAATTCTTGGGTTGGCCCTTGCGAGTCTGCGGGAATTAAGTTTGCCTTAGGAATAAAATCAACGACCTACAACTGACACTCTGGTCCCTGGCTGGAACAGGATTGGCATCACGTGCAGCTCAAGGGGGAGGATCCAGCAATTGTATTTTATTTAACCAGTCCTCCGGGTGATACTAATGCAGGCTAAACTTTGGAAATCATTGACCTATAATTTAAAATGCCCATTTATTTGTTAGCTACTAATTGTAGCCTACAGTTACCAGAAGAGTCTCCCGAAGTGTGTCTTTAAGCCAAATTTGTGGGGAAATCAGAACGTATGCTTATGGCTGGAAGCCTTTTCAATGATTTGACACAGCACTTGGAAGACTGAAGGTGATTGTGGTGAATTTCAAATTTACATAGTATTAAAGGACACATAGAATGGTTCTTAAGTCTGATACACCTAACCTGGGAACTCTTATTTTCATATTCATTGCCAACAAGGTTGTTCTGACCCATGTCTGACCCCAAAGGCCAGAGTAGACTTGCACCTGTGCCTGGGTATCCAAGACTAAATCTTCAGAGTAATAGATATCGCATCTTTCTCCTGGGAAGTGGCTAGTGGCTTCGAACCGTTGATCTTGCAGTTAACAGCTCAATAAGTAACTCATTGCCCCCCCAGGACTCCGTAATCTGGGGGTTGGCAGCAAAAATGCTTGTTATATGACGGTGCAGCAGACACTCCTGAGACAAACGTGTTCATCTCATCGCTCAGCAATCTCATTTCCCCACCAAGGTGAACAACCTGCCTTTTTCCATGAACATGCAAACAAATTAGATTGAAGCCCAAACTCAAAATGTATTTTTCATAAATTGCTCCTAAAATACACCGTAATGTTCATTTTGGAGAAAAATGCCAAGAACATGAAAATGGTGCTTTTTAAATTTCAAGTTGGAAAACCGAATTATTGCTACTCTGAATAATTTTTGGAGTCTCTTGGTAAAAAACAAAACAAAACACAATTGTTTGTTCACCTACATTCAGAAGTGAGGTCTGGCAATTATATGAAAAAATCATACCCTTGAAGTCCTAAAACAGTTATTTTTTTAATCTTTTTATTGGGGATACAGCCCTTATCACAATCTATACATACACTCATTGTGTTAAGCACATTTGTACATATGTTGCTGTCATCATTTTGAAAGCATTTTCTTTCTGCTTGAGCCCTTAATATTAGCATCTCATTTTCTCCCTCCCCCACTCTCCCCCCTCATGAACCTTTGATCATTTATATATATTTTAAACCGACCTCTGTCTCCTTCACCCACTTTTCTGTTGTCCATGCCCCTGGGGAGGGTTTATATGTAGATCTCACTAATGGGCTCTGCCTCTCATGGAAACAGCAATTATTTTAATTTCAAGATACAGTTTCTGCACATCCCACAGAATGTTTAAAGTCATATCCCATGTCAATAATTTTGAAACATTCATTAAAAAATAAAATCATTTTGAGAGGACTGTATACGTTCGCTTTGAAAGACTAGCGTGTCTTGGAGAAGTCTGCAAATTGGTAGGCTACACACCGAGCTTCTAAGCTCAAGCTCACTGTCACTCCATGGAAGAAAGACAAGACGTTCTGCTACTGTTAAGTTTTACAGTTTCAGAAATTCACAGGGGCAGTTCTCCTCTGCCCTATTGGCTCACTGTGAGTAGGAATTAACTTGATGGTAGTCTTGGTGGTGTACTGGTTAAGCACTGACCTGCGATCTGCAAGGTCAGCAGTTCGAAACCACCAGCCCGCTCCTCAAGAGCAAGACATGGCTTTCTCCTCCCATAAAGTGTTGCGGCTTTGGAAACACGGGGGCAATCCCACCCTGTCCTATAGGTTCTCTATGCGTTGACTCCATACCATGATTGTGACCCAGTAGAATTCTAGGCAGAAACCTTTGGGAGCCAAAGTTATAAAAGGTCATAATTTTATTGCCGTTTATGAGACACTGTGTGGATGACCCAAGATGAAATTTATCTCGGAGTGTGTTCATCATTTTTGTGGTGCTCTGAATGCCTGAACACTGCCCTTCTAGCCATGGTTTTTGTGACTCCCACCAAATAACCAGGGAAGTGGATGCAAATGAGATGCTTGTGACCCACCAAGGGCATTGGATTGCTTGCTACTAATGTTCATAAGGTGCCTAGCCCGCTTGTTTGAATAAGGTGCCTGGAACAAAAGGCAAAGACTGTTCAATTTGCAATTCCACGGCAGAGGGGAGGGAAAGAAGAATGCTAGCAGGCAGACAGCAAGCTTGCGTGGCAGAGCCATCTGCAAGAGCCTTAGTGGAGAGAACAGGACACCTCCCAAGAGGATCCCAAAGGCCCTGGTGGGAGGACTAGAAGAAGCTACCTTGATCTGATTGGAGAACTGTGCCCCTTCCTCTCATTTTTGAGTTGATCCAGATCAGGAGTGGTACCCTGTGTCTTTGCAATCCACTGTTTCGCCCCAAGTACCACTCTGGAGATCGGTTAGAAGCAGCAGTGAGTTAAGGAACCACAGAGACAGCATGCTGAAGTCAAAAGCATAAGTGAAGTTTGAGATGCCGGAGTGATAACAGTGGGTTGGAAAAGTTGGACGAGTGGGGACACCTTTAACCTCCACCTCATACAAGTCAGCTTTGTGTGGATCCTTGCTACAGACATTATTTATTTAATATTGTACCTGAGAGAGGGCAAAAAAAGTAGGCATGATACACACAACGTGACCAAAAGCTAGAGTTGCTCAGAGGGGCATAATGTAAACACACAGTTTTTACACTCTAGTTACTTTGTACTGCAACAGTGACTTGGGATTTGAAGTGGAAGATAAAAATATCTAACTAGTAAGAGTTTGTTAGCATTTTTAAAAGGGTATTCAAGGGTCTATTTTGTGGCAAAGAGTAAAATCCTGACCTCAAGATTTACACTGATATGCATGTTGTTTTCTGAGGTTCCCCGTTGTTTGCTGCTGTTACTGTTGTTCATTTTAGTAGATGAGTAAATGGTGAAATCCCTTTTTACACATACATCACAAAGATTGCAGACTGGGGGCTACGTTGTGCCTAAACTCAGGTCCAATATCTTTGAAAGAGCTTCTATCGAGTCCGCCACACTGAGGATTCTTGCTCTTGCCTGGGCTTATTCCAACTCTCTCAGTTCATGGGAAGAAATTATTGAACTCCAGTATTCACCATTGTTGTGTTCTGCATTTCCTGCCTGTCTACTCTCTTACTTGTCCAAATCACCATCTTTAGAGGACCAGGAGCCATCCTGCTGTGTGATGGACCTCAGTTCACATTCACATCCACACTCCTCGATGGGGTGTCTGACCCGGGTTTCCTTTCTCACAACCCATTTCCTCACATCCTTAACGAATCCTGCTGGTCATTCTCTCCCAACTTCTCGTCTTCAGGTCTCGAACTTCAAGCCTATCTTAAGTTATTTGATTATTTATAATTAAATATAATAAACAAAGACCTCTTTTGCTATGTTTAGAGTCAAGGTAGTACTTTAAAAAGTTTACATGCTGAACCCAGCTGTAAGCATAGTGATTTTGGACATATTGGTTTTGAGTGATCCGTACCTACCTTTCTTCCAGATAATGCAAGATGGCCCTCAAGAAGAATCTCACCACTGGATAATTCCAAAAGGACCCTCAATTCTGTTGGCAGACAGTACGCCCACGCGCGCGCGCCTCCCCCCCCCCCCACCTTTGGAACACAACTCAGTGTTTTTTCTTCGTGGTTTAGTTTGAGTATGGGCACCATTAGTCTCATCAAGAAAGCTAACGGATTTCTCATTGTCTCCGTTGCTTAAGATGGTATTACGACCAACCTTTAAAGTATCATTGTTAAGAAATGGCTTTGGAATGTTTATAGGATAGGTATCAGGCGAATGTAAATTGGACTTTTCTATTTCTTGCCTCATTTGTACAAACTTACAAACAGGTCAGGTTTCAGGTCCAACACCTGCCAAACAAGACTAGAAGACATGAGTAAGAGGATCTTCAGACTGTAATGCCGCTTTAAGAAATTTCCCTGCCAGACTGATGAGGAGTTTCTGAGAAGAGATTCCCCATTAAAACAAGCTCCACGCTGTGCAGAAATGACCTAGCTCTGGTGCCTGTCATTCTTAGTCACTGATTGAAAGCAGGCCAGCAGCAGCAGAGTTTCAGGGTGAATAGCATACCAGGTCAAAAGGTACAGGGAAAAAAAACCCATGCAGAAACTGAAGTCTGTCATTCAGCTTTGCTCTTTCCCTTACAGCAGAGTCTCTTGAAGGGGAATTTAGGGGAGCTCCATGGCTGGCTGCCACACAGAACATACCATGGTTATGTATTAGGAAACTTGATATTATAAGATGTCCATTTTTGCTTGACAAGCTGATATATTTATTCCACACCTTTGCAGTAAAAATCCAGGAGGTGTTTTTCATAGGAATGCCCATGGTTATTTTTTTTCTGTGCATAGGAAATGAGGGTAAGGAAAGAATACAGTCAGAATAATCTTGAAAGTTAGAGCTTATATGTTACTGCTTCCAAGTCTTAAGGTGAAACCAATCAAAATTCTGTAAGTGCCTGCAAATACAGGAATGGAACAGAGTGTTGCTATGAGAGTTGTTGCTGATAAGTGGCACTTCTGACTCAGAGTCACTCTATGTCCAGGAGAATGAAACTCCACCCAGTCCCCACATCCTCACCATTGTTCTAATGGAACAGAACAGAGGGCTGACAAAATGCACGTGTCCAAAATTCATGGGAATTTTTTGAACGCTTGGTTCTTTGGTCTTACTGTTTTTTATTAAATGGGGCGTGGGGGAGGGTTCTTAGTCACTACTCTTTAAATATATTGTCTGCCCCTTCTCCTCTCTTACTCTTGTGTTGCAAAGATTGATATTGCCATTGGGGTCTGTGTCCCCCCCTACCCCCCGCCTGCCTTCTCTTCTTTACTCCTGTCTACCTATCTTGTTTCAGATGATTTCTTTGGATTCACCTGCAGACTTGCTGGTTCTTCCTTTGGTTCTCTCCTGTCTGCTTAGAAGCCCACTGCAGGACTCCTTTGAATGAGTTATCTCGCATTTCCATTCCGTTTTGCTGAAAGTCCTCATGGTCTTCCTTGCTTAGGGGCTGGTATATGGAAATACACCCCCATGGATAATTTCAATAAATAGACATTTATTCTCTCACGCTTTGGGAGATGGTTGGAAATACAAATGTAAGGTGCCGGCCCAGAGGAGAGCAGCTCCGTGTGTAGTGGAGTCCGTGGGTCTGTGGTGTGAGCCCACCACTGGGGGTGGGGTGGTGGGGAGCAGTGGAGTCTGGTATGAAGGAGGAGGAGGCTCCAAGTTACAGGGCAGCCAGGATTCAGAGGAGGGAAAAGGTGAAGCTCTGTTTTTTGCAAATATGCACAGCCTCTGAAACCCACAGGGGCAATTCTCCTGGGTTTGCAGGGTCTCTATGAGACCCTGGACTTGATATCAGTGAGTTTCAACCTTTTGATGAGTCAATATCATGACCCACACTGACTCGATGTCAGTAGTCTGGTTTGCGTTTGCTTTGGGCCCCCGGGGAAGACATTCTTGTGTCCAGTCCTGAGGGAAAGTCTTCTCTTGAGCTTGTTTCCTGGTTCCTTGGCATCTCCCTGTGATGTGCATCAATCTTTCCCCCTATCTGCAAGCTCCCGTGCTTGTTGACTCTATCTCCCAAGAGATGAACTCAGGACACACCTTAAACTTATTCTGTCACATTACTATCACAAAGAGGTCAGGAGGGACAGCAGTCAGTCCTTGCATTGGGGGAGGGGGAATACAATCCAGTGCATACCTCTCATCTCTTCATTCTTTTTAAAACAGATTCTTTAGCTTTTTATTCATAGATACTTTAAAGTCTTTCTTTGAAGGTCCAAATATTCTTAAGTATCTCTGGGCCCAATCCTATTGATTGCAGCTACACGAGTTGTTTTACCTTGATTTTTCTGTGTCTCTTAATATTTTGATTAAATTTGGCACTGCGTTGAAAAGACTAACCATTAAAAAAATGAAAGAAAAAAAATAAACATTGAGGTTAATAGAACTTTATCCTCAAAAGAATACAGCCCTACATATAAGTGTGGCATGCGTGTACATATATCACACACACATATATATTTATATATATGTATTAGGTTGTTATAAAAATATTGATGGACCACAACCAAAATTTTAAAAAGAAGTTTGGGTGAAGACTTGACCAATACAAAAATAAACCCCAGGGCTGGGGTGTCTGTGTCTGGTGTGGCTTTAGGGTGCTGCGCTCTGGGTTTGTGATCTGGCAACTTGTGCCTTCCCCCTTAGTCCTTGATTTCACACACCACCAACAACCCCTCAAAAATATATATTTTTGGCTTTATGGGCCACGATGTTTGTGTTACAACCATTCAGCTGTGCTGTTGTAACCATAAAGTGTTACGGCTTCAACACATGACAACTTGTCATATCACGAGAAAAGCAGTGTCCAGTCTGGTGTCCACCTCATGGTTGTCGATATATGTGAGCGCATTGTGGTGACTTGTTTGGCAATGCATCTCCTTGAGGATGCCCCTGACCCTGTGCTTTATTGAACAAGATGTCCATTTCCAAGGATGGGTCGCTCCTGGTGACATGTATAGAGTATGCCATTGAAATGTATCTATTCACTCTTCATGGACCAGTCAAGTTCTCTTTCTTCTAAGATGCACTAAATTAGCTATGGACAAAATGTAGATAGATGCCTGTATTCTAGTAAAACTGTATTAATAAACATATGCAGCAAGCAAATTTCACCTATCAAACTGTTTAGTTTGCCAAGCTTTGCTCTGAGGGTTGATTCAATCTAGTTGATAGTTGAGAGAGGTTTGGATATTGCTTTTGTATAGGAACTTCCAGGAGTCCTGTTGGCAAAATGTTAGCCAGTTAGGCTCCTTAACAAACAAGTTGGTGGTTCCAACCCACCGGTCACTCTGAGGGAGACAAGACCTGACAATTTGTTTCAGTAAAGTTTAAGCCTAGGAAACTCGAGTGTGGTTCCCTCCATGGGGTCCGTTGGATAGGATGGCATACGGCAGCAGAAACATCGCTACTTGCAATGCACTGTGGACTTTAACATTTTCTACCAGTTGGCTGCTGCTTTGAGGATACGCCTAAAAGCACCGTGACCATCCATGGAAATCAAATAAGAACATGCTTAAACATGGCTCGCCAACCGGTTCTTGACTGCTGGCAGGTTCTCTCAGAAAGACACGTGTGTTGGTTTCCATAAGTAGCTTTCAATTTAAAAAAAAAATCCAGTCAAAACAGTGCTTTCCAAGGGGATCTTCAAAAACTCAAACCCACAGCCACTGAACTGGTTCCAGCCCATCACGACCTAAAGGACAGAGAGGAACTGCTAGTGCGCAGTTCAGACTTGACACTGGCCTGGAGTACAGAGTCTCATTGTTCTCCTGAGGAGTCAATGAGGTTTTTAAGCTACTGACTTTTTCTTTAGTCACCTTACATCATCCACTAACCATTAGGGGACGTGTGTGTGTGTGTATGTGTGTGTGTGTATGTGTGTGTCTGGAGGGAGGTCTCTGCTGGGCCGGGTAAATTCCAGTCTGAGAGCTCAGTTCAGTTACTGTCACCATTTTCTGAGATTCCAAAGGGATCATCTTGATCTATTTTCTCAGAGGACACAAGACAATCATAGGACCTGATTCGAGACTTTTTCAGAAAATGGAAAATCTGCACTGGAGAGGGAAAGACCAAGACAATTGCATGAAGGTGTTTTTTTCCTTCTTCCAAGGATTCTCTCTCTCTCTCTCTCTCTCTCTCTCTCTCTCTCTCTCTCTCTCTCTCTCTCTCTCCTTCCCTCACAACAATGTACCTGCTCAGTCTTCCAGGGTAGCAAAGGTTGTCCTACAAGAATTTCGTTGGGAAACCACCTGCCCTCCAGTCCTGTTTTTGTTCCTTCAGACTTCTTTTTGTTCTTCAAACTCAAAGCATATTTCAAAGGAATACCATTTGCGTCCCCCCAGGATGCCAGAGCTGCAGTTCTGACTTGGTGGAAATTGAAAATTCCAAGGCAAGCTCAGGGATCATTGAGTCCATTCTGATCCATAGACACCTGACTCACAGCAACAGGTTCTAACTGCCCCTGTGAGTTCTGGAGAGACCATACATCTTTCAGAGAGGGGAAGGCTTCATCCTTCTCCCCAGGGGTGGTTTCAAGCTGCTGACCTTGTGGTGAGCAGCCCAGATCATAGCCGATGGTACTGCAAAGGTGCCTGGGCATATATTGAAAAGTGCAGAATTCTCCTGAAGGATTAGCAATATGAAAATATTTAGAAGTATTTTGACCGAGATTCAGCATATCTTGAGAAACAATACCTTCGCGTTCTGACGATTTTGTTCCTTAAAGGTTTCTATGATTCTGTAATAGCGTTTGTTGGCTTCGTGTCCCCTAAACTCAAGCTCACTGCCATCCAGTCTGTTCGACTCACAGTGGCCCGACGGGGCAGAGTAGAGCTGGCCTTTATGAGTGTGTGAGGCTAGCTCTTACTGGGCATCTTTTTAGGGAGCAACGACCTGTGCTTTCTTACTGCTTGCTGGCTTCCCTCGGTGCCGTCTAACGTGTGACCCACCACGTAGCCAGGGCTCCATGTATTTTTGTGTCCTTGTGTTCTTTTGCACGCCTTCTTAAAATTTGCCTCTCAACCCCTCCTGGGAGTCATAAGCCAAAGTCAAGTATTGTTTGAAGTCAGAGCTCCATCGCCCCCGCCGCAAACCTCCACCATCACCATATATGTGCAGAAAATGCTGATCTCTGAGCACAAAGCAGAAAGCAACACAGCTAATTGATGCTAAAGTAGTGGTTCTCAACCTTCCTCATGCTGCGACCTTGCAGCACAGTTCCTCATGGTGTGGTGACCCCCATCCTAAAAGGCTTTTTGTTGCTACTTTAGAACCATTTTGCTATTGCTATGAATTGGGTGACCTCTGTGAAAGGGTCGCGACCCACAGGTGGAGACCTGTGGCTTTAAAAGATGAAATAGAACTGCCCTATCAGCCATAGGATTGCCTAGTCTGTCATCTTTAGAAGTAGGTCACCACGTCTCTGTCTCAGGGAGCTGTGTCTAGGTTCAAACTATTGGTCTTTCACTTAGCAGCCAGAGATCCCATTAGCACTGGTGAAACTGATTCATGAACACCTAGGGTTGGCACTCTACACGGGGATTGGGTTACCGAATGTAGGAGGGCTGAAAAATTTGACGACAATAATAGATTTATGAACATGCAAGGACCAAAGAGTAACCCAAAATCAAATGCAAATTAACCTGAGGATCCCCATGGCTCAGAACTACCTGGGTAGCATAATTTTCTGTGGGCTGGCATAGCTGGCTTTTGAACTCTAGGGACTGGGCTTTCTCGATGTTTCTGCTTCTCGCACCTTAAAATCCCACTTTTCTTATATGATCTTGGGAAGGTATGTTAGGTGGGAGTTTCCTGCCCTCTCCAGGATGTCTATCTGTGGTTACATGGTCACATTGCCTTTTTCTTTTCTGTCAAATCTTCCTCTGTCTCACTGTTTTTTAAATCATTGTCTTGGGGGCTCATACAACGTTTATCACAACCAATAAATGCTTCCATTGTGTCAAGCACATCTGTACACCTGCTGCCATCATCATTCCAAAACATCTGCTTTCTACTTGAACCCTGGGCATCATCTCCTCATTTCCCCCTCCCTTCTTGCCACCTCCTCCCTTATGAACCCTTGATAATTCATAAATTATTATTATTTTGTCATAGCTTACACTACTCAACGTCTTCCTTCATCTACCCTCCAGCTGTCTGTCCTCCAGAGAGGGAGTAATATGTAGATCCTTGTAATCGCCTCTCCCTTTCCACTCCACCTTTGCTCCACCCTTCTGGTATCACCACTTTCACCACTGATCCTGAGGGGTTCACCTCTTCTGGATTCCCTGTGTTTCCAGTTCCTATCTGTCCCCCAATCTAGCTGGATTTGTAAGATAGAATTGGGATCATGATAAGTGGGAGAGGAAGCATTTAAGAACTAGAGGAAAGTTGTATGTTTCATCGTTGCTACTTTGCACCCTGACTGGCTCATCTCCACCCCAAGGCCCTTCTGTAAGGGGTTGTCCAGTTGTCTTCACATGGGCTTTGGGTCCCCACTCTGCAGTCTGACTCACTCACAATGATGTGATTTTTGTTCCTTGATGTTTGATACTTGATCCTTTCGACACCTCCTGATCACACAGGCTGGTATGCTTCACCCATGTGGGCTTTGTTGTCTTTGTACTAAATGGCCTCTTGTTTACCTTCAAGCCTTTAAGACCCCAGATGCTTTATCTTTTGATAGCTGAACACCATCAGCTTTCTCCACCATATTTGCTTATGCGCCCATTTGTCTTCAGCTATCATATGAGGATGTTGGGCTCGGTCTCACTTTTATAAGGATACTTGCTAGATTTAGGACTCACCTTCATAATCCAGGATGAACATCTCACCCTAGAATTCTTAACTTTTAACATTTTAAACTCTTTTAACATTTTAGAATCTCTTTTTCTCAGAAAGGACACATTTACATGTTCCAGAAATTCAATGTGGACATCTTTAAAGGTCCCAAGTTTAGGGTAAACAGACAGTAAATGGTATATAACTTAACTTATTATTATCAGTAATATTTAGTAGCAGAATGAGACATGAATGTACTATACCTATAATCTTCTTGATTGTCATCTAAATAACTTGTGTTTATCATACAGAGTATAGTAGGAGGTTAGAAAATGTTTAGTGACTAAAAATATTGAGGATATTAAAAAAAATCTGTTCAAAACTCATAGTCACAAGTTTTAGAGGTCAAAGTCTCAGCAGTAACACTATTAAAAACAGTAACATTTTGGCACGTATCAATCAGGAGTATATACCTAAAATGCTTTCCTTCTATAATTCAATGGCTTCAAAAGTGAGAATCCATTTGTCCAGTGCACAGAGATGGTTATTTTCCCAACTGCAAAGGTGAGCATAGCTCCTGGTGTGTTTTGAGTATTTAAAAATAATTCTGTGAACCTTGGGAATTTTCATCATTCCTTGATCTCAGTGTATGTACCCATTGGAGAAGACTTTAGGTATAAGATCCCTTTAATTTCTACATTCTCCTGTGGCACATAACCAGTTTAGAAGGAGACTGTATTCTAACTTTTTTTCTGACATTAGATATTTTTATCAAAAACTTAAATTTCATCATTATCGAAGTTACATATATATTTGTACATAATTTGAATAAATGTGGAAATACATTGTTTTAGCTGGTTCTCCACTTATAAAATTGAAAGAAACACTTCCTGGGTATTTTTGAGGTAGGGTTCTTTTTCATTTAAATAGCCTTATTGGCATATACTCCACACAGATAATACAATTTAAGTGTTGAATCATATTACATTTGTGTAATCATCACAATTAATTTCAGAACATCTTCTTGCATTTTTTGTTGGCTCCCCATTTCCCTCCATTCTCCCCGGAGAGGGAACTCCCCTAGGCAATTAACAACCCAGTGTCTGTCTCTATAAGTCCACTTTTCCTAATTTTCCTATACAGAAAACCACAAACCCAGACACGAAGCAAGCCAGCAAACAGAAAGCCATCAGCAATGACTAGATCACCCCCCGAATGAACAAAGAAAACAGAAAACATTAAAAATAGAAACCACTTTAGAATGGGGCAGCTAATAATAAAAGAAGGTAGCAGTATATATTTAGCATTGCAACCTTCTGAAGTAAGTGCTAGTGTTCCCCTCATTTTATAGGGTGAAGAGTGGCTAAATGACCAGCCTGAGATCCCTGGACTGTACATGGCAGACCCCAGTGCAATTGTTCCAGAGGCGAGCCCACCAGCTGTGCAGTCTCGGGACAGTAACCGTTGGGACTCCATAGATCGCAGACCGAAACTGTGTGCTTGCTTCTTTGTGGTGCCATAACATAAAACCACTAACCCGAGGACTTAAAACAACAGAAATCCATTGAGCCAGTCATAGGCTAGGGGCCTGAAGTCAGAGGCCTCAGGCCATGCTCTCTCAGAAAACTCCCTCCTTCTCTCTTCCATCTTCTGGTGGCTGCTGACTCTTCCTGGTGTTCTTTGGCTTGTAGCCGCATCTCTCTAATTTCTGCCTCCATCGTGACGTGGCTCTCTTCCTTCTGTGTCTCTGTGCCCATACATTTCTCTCCTCTCTGTGAGAGAGACACTAGTCATCCATTTTGAATTCTTTTTAGCTTTTATTATTTGCTGTTTGAGTGTTTTCTGTATTTAATTGTGCTGTTTTTTTTCTTTTTGCCTTTCACTGGTATTATTTTCTTTATATGAAATCCAGGATCGGTAAATCTATTGAGATAGTTACTAGATTAATTGTGTCTTAGGAATCAATGTCAGGGCAGCCTGGGAGGGTGAAGACTGGAGAGGTCTTAATGATATAAGAATGAAGAAAAGGTTTTACAATTGTGGTGATGATTGCACAATTCTTTTTAACATTTTGAAATAGTTGAATCACATGGTATGTGAGTTATATGTCAATCAAACCTCTAAAAATTTCATCAAAACTAGGAAAAGAGAAGACACTAGTCATTGGTCTGAGGGTCTACCTGCATCTAGTATGATCGTGTCTCAAATTGGGTCAATCTGCAAAGTTGGAATTTGTGCAGATAATGCCACAATCAATAAAGATTAGGACTTAAACACATCATTTTGGGGAAACCCAATTCAACTGACAGCAAGCACTGTGAAACATCATAGAGGCCATGGGAATTAACCAGAAGAGGTTGTGGAATGGTGTTTGAGGAACAATGCACAGGATTTGGAAAGAAATAAAATGAGCAAAGTGTTCACCCAGTTGCAAGGCCTGGGGACTGCAGAAGCTCTGAAGAGTTCGAAGGCAATGTTAGGAACCATGAGATCAACAATAAAGCACCTATAATTTGATTGTGCCATCACCTGTGGCTGCCCTTGAAGCCAGAGGCCTCCATCTGATGTTGGCAGTAGAAACTGATTTGAGATCCTCTTGGGAGATTATCATATGCACACCAGAGGTTTGTTGGCTTCCTGTCTGCCTGCCTGGTTTATTTAGTGGTGTCCTTGCTCTTCAGCCATTTGAGACTTACGCACTCTCCCTTCTCCTGCTTGTCCTTTGTAACTCAGTTAAAATGATTGTCTCCTCGAAGCCTTTCCTGAACACCCACTGTCAGGGTTATTCCTCTCCACTTTCTGAACAGTTCTCTGTGTGTCCTATATTGTAATTATTGATTTATGGTTTTCTCTTCCTCATGGTGTGTGAGCCACTTAGTGAGCCACTTAGGGAGTCTGCCTCCACATCCACAATGCCACTCTGGGGTGTACAAAGGTGAATAGCCCACGTTGAATCAGAAATGTAAATCAATTAGCATCCTGAGAATTGGTCATTGGGAGGCAAACTTTCAGAGGCCTTGCCTGACACGAAATGTATTGTCGCCGTGTGTTGGAACTATTTGTGCATTCTTATCTTCTCTATTGGACTGTCAGTTTCTAAGGAGCAGGGACTGAGTCTTCAATCACTCTCTTTCCTCAGCAAATGTCAGGAGATGCTCATTCCAAAATTATTTCCTTAAGGGAGGGATGTTGCCTACCACTCAGCAGGCAGTCTGTAAAAATTAAGATTCAGAGCTAGAGTCTAAAAGAAGTTTAAAAAAAAAAGGAAAGGGAAGATTGCCAAAGATTAATGATTGATGGTTTTGGTGTAAATCCAAAACTGTCAGAGAGTATTAAAATTGGTTTAAAAAATTGAGTACATGAAAAAAAAATCGCAGTTGATTAAGGAATCAAAGATTGGCAATTGCAAGTAAGATTAAAGCCTGCCCTTGTAAATTAAATGTTACAATTGTGTTTGCTGGTGATAACTTTTAATCTTATTTTCATCTATGATGCTCTACTTAAAAATGAACTGCCAATAATGTCTTCTAAAAACTTAGTACTCACTAAAAATTTCCCCAAAAAATTCAATTTTGTTGGAAGGAAATAGTTTAGATAGTGCTCAGTCATCGTGCATCTGAAATTATACAGTGTATTCTTTAAATAAACAAATACTCTCTTTTCGTATTTTCTTTAGCATAATATCTATGTCTCCTTTTAATGCTATAGGTATTTATGGCTTATTGGTCTGGAGATAAAGGTGTTCTTATTTTTGTTTCATTTTATTTTCATAATAAATATTTAGCATAATACTTACACCCTGTAAGTTGCTCAATAAATACTTATTGATCAAATAAATGAATCCTGAAGAACTGTATCATGAGTAAGGGATTTGTGAGTAGGTTAAAAATGTAACTTTAATGTATTTTCCACTTTTGATAAATGAAGATAAAATTAGTTCTTTAATCCAATCCATGAACAGCCTTCCTTCACTTTTTCTTTTCTTTTCCACCCTTAGGGATCCCTAGTGGCATATAATCACAAGTTTGGCAGTTCAAGCTCAACAACTGTTCAGGGAGTGAGAGATAAGGTTATCTTCCCTGAAAGTCATTTACAGTCTCAGAAATTCTCAAGATCCATTCCACTCTGTCCTGTAGAGGGTCACTATGAGTTCAAATTAATTTGATGGCAGCAGGTATTTGTACCCTTATACAAACTTATGTAAGGCTACCTCTCTGGTAATAAATGAATCATAGTATGCTTTTTTCCCCCACGTTTGAGGGGAAAAGTACATCTTATGGTCCAAAACATATGGTAACTATATGATCTGTACTCCTGAGTAAATGTCTAATTTGTCCATGGTATATAGAACATCCTAGCTCCTTGAGTCAACCAAGTCAAGGCCATCTCTGACTTCCTCTGATTCCCCAATTGCTAGAGTGTAAGGGGTCAGACACCCTCTACTTCCTCCCTCTCTCTCTCTTTCTTTACCTTATTCTGCCACCACCACAGCTTCACGGTATTCTACTTCTATGCTGTGCTCGGGAGTAGTAGATGGTAATGTTATAGTTTTTGTTCATAGCAATACCTCTCCTGAGCCAGAACTCCAGTGTCTTTCAGATCTACAGCATCTCCGCTAAAATGACAATTTGGCTTCTGTCCCTAATGGCTAGAAAGTCAACCTATTATCACGCTATCTCACAATCCCAAAGTTATCAGTGCTGCTCCTCCACTCTTTCTCAGGGTCTCCTTGCCTTCGTCTGTGGTTTAGCCTGGATCCTCTGCTCTCTCCTATGGTCTCCACACTGCAGCCTTTGGTGCCTCTGGTCTCCGTCGCCATCATTTCAGGTAGAGATCTTGCTTGTTCTCCACTGGTGACTCAGGTGGTGGTCCTGGGACCTCTGTGTTTCTGAGATGACTCTTATGCACAGGTGTTTTTTTTTTTTTTTTTGTCTTTCAGCAGAGAGTACCCCTAAAGAATCAATGAGTATGACTTGGTCCACACCCTCTTTGTTAGGTAGAAACCTAATCCCACCTTAGTTAGCATGGCAGAGAACTCCTTCCAACATGAGATTATAACCACATGTACAGAGTCTAGAATTATAATACATCACATAAGGGAGGAAGACTACAAGAGCCATATTAATATATCACACTCATATGTAAATTATATTTATGATATATTTTTACCTTATTAAATAAAACACAAATTATCTCATATTTTATGATGAGTGAATTAAAGAATGAATATATGTCTAGCTATCTAGCTATCTGATTATTAAGGTGACTCTCTAGTTTACCAGTAGTCAAGCAGAGTATGTTTTGTTGTAATAGTAATGGATATGTTCTATGGTTGATTTCAGACTGTTTACCACCCTTTATGGAATGCATTTTCTTTCTTACTCTTTCTCTCTCTTTACTCCATCCTTCTGTTTTTCTGGAGCACATCCACCAGTAATTAGCTATGAAATATTTGGAAGGTCAGCTTTCTGAGTCTTTAGTAATTCAAAATGTCTTCACTCTTCCCACTGATAGTCTTTCTATTGAAAATTTCGTGTAGGATAGTTTCTTGGTATGAATTTTGTTGGGATTTTAAACCAGTACCTCTTGGTTTCCCAGATCCTGTTTTTATATTTAACTTGGCTTTTCTCTTTCAAATCTCTGCAATCCATACGTAGACTTGGAGACACCTGAGTGGCAATGTTTTTTTTTTAAAAAAAATCTTTTACTTTTCTAGGTAACTTTTGTCCAGGATTCTGTTTGTGGCAAAGCAGTTAGATTAAATAGACAGGAAGTTGGACCTGGACTTCATATCTGGGCACTGCCAGAAGGTTGTCTGAACCATTTTCTCTAGTGTCTTTGGGAAAGAACAGTCTGGTATTTAGTTGGAATGTAAAAATCTGAGTTTTGTGGAGGATGTAGTGAACTGGGAGGTTGTGAGAAAGAGTTCAAAAGGAGTCATTACCCCACAGGTAGAATTCAAATGGATTTTCTTGTTGTCAGCCCACTTCTGCAATCCAATGTGTGCGCTCACTCTCAGCACAAGGCTACCTCTGCGGCTGGTTGGACTGATGGACTCGCCACTTCAGGAACTCACTTTCAGTGCAATCTAAGCTCAAGATTTCTCTGCTTGCTAACATGTTCAACTGACTGCATTCTACGTTCTGTATTCTAGACCCATATTGATCTCTTATACATCAGAGAATACCTACTTCCTTTCCTTTTATATATTCTTCCTTATAATTGTATGATTTTATTTCAGTTAGCTTTGGGAAGTAGGGGAGATATTTTGTTAGTTTAAATTTGAAAGACTGAATTTCATTAAAAAACACATTTAAATATCCACAAACAATCTATTTCAATTTGTGGTCATGACTATGATTTTTTTTAACTTTCTAGATAACTGCCATCTATCTTATATTCTTTTTGACCATTTTAAAACAATGAAAGGCTCTCTGCTCTCCTTGTGCGACAGGCAGCCGCCTCTTCCTGTGCAGTCCCAGCTGCATCCCAGAGACATGATGGTGAAGGTCGGAGTGAACGGATTCGACCTTATTGGACGCCTGGTCTGCAGGGCTTCTATCCAGTCTAGCAAAGTGGAAATTGTTGCCATCAATGACCCCTTCATTGATCTGAACTACATGGTCTACATGTTCAAGTATGATTCCACCCACGGCAAGTTCAATGGCACCATCAAGGTGGAGAGCGGAAAGCTTGTCATCAATGGGAAACCCATCTCCATCTTCCAGGAGTGAGATCCCGCGAACATCAAGTGGGGCGAGGTTGGTGTTGAGTATGTCATGGAGTCCACTGGTGTCTTCACAACCCTCGAGAAGGCTGGGAATCACTTGAAGGGTGGTGCCAAAAGGGTGATTGTCTCTGCCTTCTGCCGATGCCCCCATGTTTGTGATGGGTGTGAACTACGAGAAGTATGACAACTCCTCAAGATTGTTAGCAGTGCCTCCTATACCACCAACTGTTTAGCCCCCATGGCCAAGGTCATCCATGACAGTTTTGGCATCGTGGGAGGTCTCATGACCACAGTCCATGCCATCACTGCTACCCAGAAGATTATGGACAGCCCCTCTGGGAAACTCTGGTGTGATGGCTGTGGGGCTGCCCAGAACATCATTCCGGCATCTAGTGGTGCTGCCAGGGCTGAGGACAAGGTTATCCCAGTGCTGAATGGGAAACTCACGGGCATGGCTTTCCGTGTCCCCACCGCCAATGTGTCCATCATGGATCTCACCTGCCGTCTAGAGAAACCTGCCAAGTATGATGACATCAAGAAAGTGGTGAAGCAGGTGGCCGATGGTCCCCTGAAGGGCATCCTGGGCTACACTGAGAACCACGTTGTCTTCTGTGACATCAATAGTGACTCCCACTTTCCACCTTTGATGCTGGGGCTGGCGTTGCCCTCAATGACAACTTGTCAAGTTCATTTCCTGGTATAACAATGAATTTGGCTACAGCAACAGAGTGGTGGACCTCATGGTCCACATGGCCACCAAGTAGTAAAAGTCCCCCTGGACCACCAGCCCCAGAAACAGCACTAGAGAAGAGAGGCCCTCCACTGCTGGGGAGTCTTTGTCCCCAACTTAATCCCCAACACATTGAGAATCCTCCATCCAGACCTCCTGAAGGAAGGGGAGGGCTTAGCGAGCCTGATCTTGTCATGTACCATCAGCAAAGTACACTGTACCCAGCCAAGAAAAAAAAACTTCAAAAGAAAGAAATAGAAAAGTAAATAACAGCAAGAGAAATGAGACTGCAAACCTTAAACCATCTTGCATTTCAAGAGAAGTTCTTAATAAGCTTCCTGCAGCCAGAGAAGGAGCGCATTAAGAACTTGTCCCACAAAGGAGTTTTTGCACAGTTTTGCAATGCTTCTCTGTGAAACAGAAATCTCCACTGGATTAAAAAGAGATTCTAAGCTTAGCTTAACTAAGAAGATCTTATCTCCTCCCGTGGAGCACTCTCATTTCTAAGAAACAGTAGTAGCGTCTTCAGATGAGTCAGAACTCTCTCTTATCTATCTGATCACCAGCAAATATATTCATTCCTTTTATGCAGAAAACAAGAAGTGCAAATGCCCCAAAGAAAAACATATCTTGGTTGTGCATTAATGCAACGGATTATTTTTTGAGACCTTAATATATTGATGAGTATTGTTTTATGCCTACAGGATACACCAGGGATCAAAACAGAGTTCCTCCTCACATAGAGGCCAGGCTCTGGTTGGGAGGTCAATGAGAAACTAGCAAACCACGTTCCAAGTGATGCTAAATGCGCTGATGGCAAAGGATGAAGGGGAGGAAGATAGGAAATATGGAGAGTGAGGGGACTATGTTGTTTTAGGTATGATGGTTAAGGAAGCCCTTGCTGGTAACATATTTGTGCAGGAAGAGAAAAGAAGACAAGGGGATGCAAGTTAGGCCCAGGGATATCCAGCAGGGAGCAGATGTGGAATGTCATGACTGTGGTCATAGGTTTCAGTCAGGTTCCTCTTTGTCTCCTTTTTATTTTGATTTAAAAAACCCTGTATTTGAGGATCTTATATCACATGAGTACTTCTTGGAGTCCCTGGGTGATATAAGAATGCCATGAATGAGAATTGACTCCATGGCTGGGACTGTGGTTTTATTTGGTTTGGGGTGCTATCAAGGGTGAATGCATTTGGCCCTGTTTTACATGAAAGTGTCTTAGAAGAAAGCCCTGGTGATGAGCTTTTGAAAGATCAGCTGTGGAGAAGGCGTCATGCATGTAGAATTATTTAGAGCTGAAAGGACTTGTAAAGTGGACGAATCCAGCCTGGTCAGTGGCAGATCAGGTTGCTACATCTGATTCAAATATTCTTAATGACATCTTGAATTGGAAGACGCTGTTCATACACACATTCAGGGTAGGTCCTTTTAATCCAGGAGTTAAGTGTACCTTGTCATTATGTTCTAAAAGTTTACATTTGAGCAGCCTAAGATGACCGTTATTTCATTTTTTTTAAATGCAATTTTAAAAATGCCAAAAAAGCGTACCAAAGCCAACCCGACTAGTTGTTGTGATGTAGACTCCTACTCAAGATGCCCCCATGTGCGTTAGAACAGAAGGGCCCCACTGGGTTTTCCACAGCTGATATAGAAATGGGGACACCCAAAGTCACCCTGACGTGCTTTTAAAAGACTCAGGATTCTTGAGAGCCTATGACCTCATTGTTGGAAAAACTCTCTAGGGTCACTTTCATGTAGTGCTAAAGCTCCAACGCTGGAAGCAAAAATGAATTGCCCTCAGTGTAACTTTTTATTAAAGTGTTACTTGGTCTTTTTGCATGGTTGAGTCTTTGGAAGTCCTTGTTTCCCCCAAATAAGTGGTTCTTTCTTTCCCTTGCCATCCCTGGATATGAGTGAGGAAGTCCTGGTAAATCTGTCTGACCCGATGCCCATGTCACACTGGAGACTTTCACAGTTGCTTTAGAAATCTAGAAGCAACATTTGGGCTTCAAGTCTTAATCTTCAAAGCTAAAGATTCCTTGATATGTTTGAAATGCTATGGGGGAATTGCTGCCTGGGATTAGAGATTTTGGTATCCTAAGATACTTCTTAGAAATAGAATTCTATTAGCATAGGACTTGATATTTTCTGTCATACATTGAAATGCCTAACTCAAGAACCTAGGATAAATATTCTCTAATAGCTACTCTTCTATAAACAGGTTTTAAGTGCAGGACATTAAACTTATGCCATCATTTTTATCATCCTGTATCATTAGTCTGCAAAGAAATTTGGATGACAAATAACCTGACCAACCAACTGAAAAAGACCCATATTCATATCAATTCCAAAGAAAGGTGAGCCATCAGAGTGCAGGAATTGTAGAACAATATCATGAGTATCATTTACATGGAGAATTTTGCTGAAGATCCTTCAACACTAGTTGCAGCAGCGCATTGAAAAGGAGTTTCCCCAAATTCAAAGTTGGATTCAGAAGAAAACGTGGAACAAAGGATATCTTTGCTGATGT
>PVJH01026037.1:0-30632 GCA_004026705.1 Nesogale talazaci | reverse complement strand
ATATGCTATTTACATAGGTTGGAAAGGTTCATCCTTATCCAGATATCAAAGATTAATTGCCGAGTCCTTCCAGAAACCTTTCTGGACAATTTGGAGGTATCCTCAGAAAGTTACAGGGATGCATAGCATTCTATTTTGTAGTGAACTGTTTTGTTGGTAATTTCAGTTTCAGCATACATCTTCATGTGGATGAGTGAAATGTCTTGCTTGAATGGTTTGACATTAAAAATTTCCTTTTAGTTTTTGGTAAAAGTGTTTCATGTGTATAAAAATGTGTAAAACTGGGCTGAGCCCCGGTGGCGTAGTGGTTGTGCACGGGACTGCGGCCCACTGGGACGGAGGTTCAAGTCCAGTAGTGGGGCTGGGCCTCCTACTCCTACCACCAGAGAGCAGTGATGCCCAAAAAAAACAAAAAAAAAATGCGTAAAACTTCCAAGTACTCTGTGAATGCTGTAGAGGGAATATGGTCACCCTGACAAGTGAAATCAGGAAGGAGCAGAACCATTGTCCTAGAACCATCATTTTTTTTGAATCACAACAGCCTCTTCACACCCCACACATAGTGACACTTTGGTGATACATATGTGTATCTATCTACTAAACTGGTACACTCTTTGTAATTATCTGCAAGCTTTTCTTTACCTTTGTTTGATGCAGAATATTTCTGTGGAGAAACTAGTGACAAATATGAGTTTGTCTTCATTCTGGTAACTTTTTTAAACATGGATATCCAAGGAGCTTTTTCTTTATTTTTAATTCCAGTAAATTCATCATGAGATGACTTGGTGTTGAACATTATATGTTGAGTTTTCCAAGAGAGGTGAGGTATATATTTAATCTGTAAGTTTGTCTTTTACTACTTTAGGGAAAAATCGATAGAAAACATTTTAGTATCTTTCCAGTTTCATTGTTTTGGGGTACCCTCTCATGGGATTGTGATTTAGGTTATAGAATGTTAACTGCAACTTCGATAGTTCAAGCCCACCAATTGCTCTGAGCGGGAAAAATGTGCCTTTCACCTCCCAAAAGATATCCAGTCATAAAACCCCTGAGAATAGTCTGCTCTGTCCTTCAGAGTCCACATGGGTCAGTACCAACAAGATGATAGTAGCTTTGGGATTTGTTGTTAGGATCACCCATTATGTTCATAGTTTCTCTTGTCTTCCACATCTTATCTTGTCTTTCTACTTTTTAAAGTCTTGTTTAAAAATGTAATTTCTCCATGTTTTCAGGCCTATTTTCCACATCATCTGTTGTCTTTCTAAGTCTATTTTTGTCGTGATTGCTGTTTGTTAAATAAACGTGTCTTTATTTTGCAGTGGTGTTTATTAATTCTCTCTTTGTAGATTAGTTCTGGAGTATCGTTATTTATTCCCTTATGTCGGCTTCTCATTTCTCTTGAGACTTCATTTCTTAACGTTTGATGAATACAATTTTACTACCTTACTTAAATACATGGCAACATGTGAGCCAAATTTTTATCATTTATCTGACAATAATTTTTGGATGAATTTTCTTTCTCAGTCATCATTTTCCTGGCCTTCATTTTTCTTACTAGGAATCAATGTGAAGATTCCTTTTGCTTCTCACTCAGCTTAGACTGAGTTGGGATATCAGTGCTTTGGGGGAAATGAGCAAGTAAAAAGATTTTCACAGAGCGAGAGCTTGGCCTCTTAACCCAAGGGAGATTTGGCAATTCCTTGAGACATTTTGTTTATTACATCTCCTGAGAGGGACAGATCTCTCCTATTTTTTCTAGTGGGTAGAACCCAAGGTTGCAGGCAAACAGCACAAAAATGAAGCAGGATAACCAGGCCCTGGCACCAGCAAAGGATTATCGAATCCAAAATGTTTGTAGAGGTGAGGTTGAGAAAACCTTTTTTAAAAAATCATGGAGGACCAGTTTCCCACATGGAAGTGTTAAGTACTTGTGTATGTATTGTCATTACTGGCAGTTGTAGACATTATTTCCATCCACAGTACTACTGTAAAAATGCTTTGGGTGTGATAATTATTTAGCCCAAGCATGCCAAGCCATTCATGACTGATCCTGAGTATTTAATATGACAAAGGCAGTGAAGAGTGCTTAATCCTTAGTGTCAAGTCATCCCTCAAGGAAACCCATCATCTATCAGATAAGAAATGAATTATTTGGCACCTCTTCTACCTGAGAAGAAGCGTGATCTCATTTTGCTAGAGATGCACCCATTTTCTGAATTTTAGTTTTGCATTCTTTAATATGGGGATTTAGGAATTTCAGTTCTCCATTCTTACCTAGTGGAGCACCTGACCTGCAAAGTGACACTGTGTCCCAATAGCATTTCATTGTACATGGGAATCCGCTTTACAACAATCTTCTTAAGAATGCCCAAGAGATCTCAGTTTGTTTAGCCTAGCAAAGTATTTCTAGAGTAGAGATAATGAAACAAACAGGACTAAACAAAAATCTCAGTGGTCTGCCAATTACTTTAGTATGTGTAACCAGTAGAGATTGGTCTCTCTTGGTATCAGTTTGGGTGCATTAGACATGACATTTAGTGAATCTAAATGTCCATGGTTATACTGTGATATTGTGTCACCAGGCCTCAAGGTAGCAATCTAGCTTTTCAACACTTTAAAGAAGCCTTGTGCAGCAAATTTTCCTAATGCAATATTGTTTGCACTTACGGCTGCTGCTTCCATGAACATTGCCTGATCTAGTTGTGGGGATTCTTTTTCTTTACACTAAGTATACTATATGGCAATGGAATTTTCAATACCAATGGTTGGAACTGTTGTTTGGGCCAATATAGTTAAAAAGATGTATTGTGTAAACTGACTTTCATAATGATAATGGAAATATCAGCAATATGAAGCTAGCAGGCTAAGCATATACAGTGACAACTAAAGTTATACTGGGAAAGTTAGAAGAATTTAGCAGTTTCTTTTTTTTTAAATTTTTTTTTAGGGCATCACTGCTCTCCGGTGGTGGGAGTAGGAGGCCCAGCCCCACTGCTGGAATTGAACCTCCGTCCCAGTGGGCCGCAGTCCTGCGCACAACCACTATGCCACCGGGGCTCAGCCCAAATTTAGCAGTTTCTAAGGAAACTTTTATCTCATGCAACTGCAAGGAAATGTGCTGATAATACTCTTACATTAAGAGTAGCAGAGTTGCAAAGAGGATTGGATGTACATCTTTGATGTGCCGTTTATAATTATTATAAGGATCCTTTCAGAAAAGAATGGCACTCCAAAGTCTAGTGTGGAGAAAACTATCTATAATATAGTCTGGAGATGGTGAACTCTCAGACTTTTTAAAAATCTTCTACAAAAAATAAGTGTTTCTTGTTTGAAAGAGAGAAGAAACTTGAAGCTATGCAAAAACTTCAACAAAAAAACTGCCCAATTTAAGACCATTTAGATAAAGCCTGCCATTTTCATTAATTTCAGTCAATAAGCACGATAAAGTCCAGCATATTTCTAGTGAGGAAATACAGTTGAGCTCTGGGAGAATATGCATTATTTTCTGAATGTTTTAGAATGCAAGATTAATAGTACCCATCAGGAATAAATCTTGGATAAACTGGGTAAAAGAAAAAATGCAGCAAAATTAACCTAGTAGTGTCAAGATGATTCTGATTCATAGCAAGTCTATAAGAAAGAGTATACCTTCCTTACAGACTTTCTAAGGGCATAAATCTTCACAGAAACAGGCCTCCACATTTTCCTTCAATAAAGTGTCTGGTGAGTTCAGGCATCAGACCTTTTGGTTAGAAGACAATGTTTTAGCCACTTTTCCACTTGTGTTCCTTCAGGGCAGGGATTGTGTTTGTTGATAGGTGCCGTGGGGTCTGTTCTGAATTATAGAGAACCTATGTACAGCCCTGTGGAGCACAACCTGGTCCTCTGTCATCCCTACAACTGTAGCTAGGTGGTGGTGGTGGTGGTGTGTGTGTGGGGGGTGGTGTCCTCCAACTGATTCCAACTCCTGGCTATTTCTAGTGTTCAGAGTAGAACTTGTGTTAAAGTCTTTGGCATTTTGGCAAAATATGACTAGATAAGACTTCTGAGGTTTCTCTTAGTAGGTTTGAAACAAAAACCTGTCAACTCTTCATTGAGTGCTTAACTCTTTGCAAACCCTACAAGTTAAAGGAGTATTATTACACAGTACTAAGCAGAACCAACTCTTGATGATCTCCATTACCTCAGGAAAATGCTGCATAGAAGCTGATGATGAGAGTTGGAAAATGACCTTGGTGCTACTTCAGCATGGTTTGGAATGCTGCATTGTCCCAGTGATGTGGATATTCAAGAACTGACTCCATGAGCTGCTGTTGAGGACCACTGGCAGGATTTTCTGATGAGAGTCTCCTTTAAGGTCCATCTTTAAAGATACAATTGGGGGGGGGGGGGGTGATGCATAGCTCTACAGAGAAACCCTTGAGAACCAATTTGATTAATGTTATGTTGCAGACTCCACATTTAGAAATCCACACATTCTGTCTGAAGCCAGATATGAAACTAGAATGATAATTTAGTTGATTCAGGGTAATTGCATAGAAACTTGACTTAAAAAAAACTTGACCTTTTACAGAAGAAAAGTTAATTAAAATTAAATAATCTTCCAATCATTACCAAAGGCTTGCTAGATAGAGATATCAATTGGGTCATGAGGATAAAAAGAGATGTAGGAAAGATTTTCATCCTCATATCTATTTAGGAATCAGAACACACATATAAATTAATAAAGTCTATATCATCGAATCCATGTTGACTGAAACAGAGCTACTGACTAAGGAAGGTCAAAGAGTAAGGGCTCACATGGATTAGCATGGGACGAGGGTTCTGTGAAATTCATACTCATGAATTTCATGCTTGAGCTGGATTTTCTAGGATTAATTTGATAAGGCAGTTAAGCATACTAAGTAGATTAAGTCAATAGAAAAACTACTGATTCTCTACTGAAACGTTTTTCTTAGAGAACCAAGAAAGTTGAGTGAATGTGAACTGAAGAGTAGTCAGTAAACTTAAACTGTGCAAAAAATGTAAAGGATTAAATTCCAAGTGACAAAAGACATCATAAAATTGAAGAAGTAATGCTAAATATGACACTTAAGACATTTTGTGTTTCCGTGTGTGTGTGTGTAAGTCACTTGCTAAAAGAAAAAATATCCTATCAAGTAAACAAATATGTCAGTTGTGTCAATGAGTTAGAGAAAATCAGATGCCATTGATACTTTGTTTATGAGAGATATTCCTCTTACCAAATATTTCAAAGTAATTAAGTAAAATGATGTGGAAATATATTAGTGTAAGTAAAAGTATTTCTACAAGAACATACAAACGTGTATTGCAATATAAACTGTTAAACTATTGTGTCTCACCATGTCCTCCATTTAGGTCTATGCTGTTTAGAAGGTAGTGTTTTTATCATTCTGACTCACCCCCAAGGAATTCTACATTTTAAAATTTGCATGACAATAAAACAGCAATTTTGACATCTTTCAGGGACTCATATACATTTGTAAGTCTGAAATGTTTCTTCAGCTTATATAACAAAAAGAAGTTTTAAAGATGCATGGTGGGTTAAGAAAAAGTTAACAACTAAATTATCTTAACACAGCCTTCTTACTTTCAAAGAATGAGCAGGTGCATTGTTGTGATGGGAAAAAAATTCCTCTATACAACTTTCTTGACTTGTTGACAATGCAGTTTCAAATTTTCTTTAAAGATCTTCCTAATAAGGCACGATGATCATCCTTTGTCCTATGGGGGAAATTGATTGCCAAAACTTTTTGTCTCTATCTTGTTTGTAATTGACCCTAAAAATCTCTTTGAAAATCGCTTTTTATATTGGATTTAGAAAAAAAAAATCGTGTTTTATTGTGAAATAGGTTGATATTTACAGAGCAAACAAATTTAGTTTCAATAATCGATACAACCATCACGTGTCTGGCAGTCTTTGTACTGTGGTGACTGAATAATGTTGTGATGCTGGAAGTTATGTCACTTGTATTTCAAAAGCCAGTAGGGTTATCCAAAGCAAACAGGTTTAAGTGGAACTCTTTGGAAGACACAGTCCCTGAAAACAATATGCATAACTTGTGAACATGGTTTGATATTGAAGGACTAATGAATGGAAGTAGAACATTGTGGAGAGAGCACCGGAGGATGAGACACTCAGGTTGGGAAACACTTAAAATGTGAGTTGGCAAGTACTCCCTCAATGCGAGAACACTTTGTTCTAGCAAACTGGCATTCCGTGATGCTCAACTTCCTTACACAATCATGGAAGACAAAGCGGGTGCATAAGCAAATGTGAAGAAAGCTGATGGAGCCTGGCTACCAGAAGATATTGCATCTGGGGTCTTAAAGTCTTGAAGGTAAACAAATGGCCATTTAACTCAAAAGCAACAAACCTCACATGAAAGAACAACAACCTGGGTGATCACAAGGTGTCAAAGGAATCAGGTATCAGGCATCATAGAACAAAAAAAAATCAAACCATTGCAAATGAGGAGGAGTGTATACTTGGGACCAAAGTCCCATCTGTAGGCAACCAAACATCCTCTTACAGAAGTATCCTGGTGAGGAGTCCAACCTGTCAGGGTGCAGTGTAGCAACAATGAAACATTTCCTCTAGTTCCTTATACCCCTCATCATGATCACAGTTCTAATTTACAAATCTAGCTAGACCAGAGGATTTGCACTGGTACCTATAGGAACTGGAAACAGGGAATCCAGAACAGATGATCGCTTCGGAAGCAGTGGTGAGAGTGACGATATCAGGAGGGTGAAGGAAATGTGGAGTAGCAAGAGGGAAACAATTACAAGGATCTACATATAACGTCCTCCCTGGGGGATGGACAACAGAAAAGTGTGTAAAGGGAGACATTGGAAAGTGTAAGACATGGCAAAATAATAATAATTTATAATTTAGCAAGGGTTCATGAGGGAGGGGGGAGCCAGGAGGGAGGGGAAAAATGAGGAGTTGATACCAAGGGCTTAAGTAGAAAGCAAATGTTTTGAGAATGATGAGGGCAACAAATGTGCTTGATGCAACAGAAGGATGTATGGATTGTGATAAGAGTTGTGTAAGACCTCAATAAAATGATTTTAAAAAATAAAGTAAAAATAAATGAACATCTAGACAAAAAAAGTGAGTTGGAAGGAGCTAATTTCTCAGAGTACAGTCTTCAATGAAGACAGAGGTGTGGTAAAACTTGTGGGAGTGAAGCCTTCAGGAATTACACTTGCTGATGGGACACAACTTGATGTAAGGAGAAACAGATGCAAAAATCGTCTTGTGACCCAAACTAGGAATGTGTGAACTATGAATCTAGAAAATGGGAAGTCATCAAAAATGAAATAGAAGGCATAAAGATCTAAATCCTAGGCATTAATGAGTTGAAATGGACGGATATTTGTCATTGTGAAGCAAAATATCATATGATTTACTATGCCAGGAATGATAAAATTAAGAGAAATGACATTGTATTCATTGTCAAAAGGACATTGCAAATTCAATCTTTAAGTATGATGAATATAATGATGTCTGTGATAGGATTATATCTCACTGCCATCAAGGAAATCCAATCAATATAACTTATTCAAATTTATGCACAAAAGCCAATATTGAAGAAATTGAAGAATTCTACTCATATCTAGGTTTGAAATGGATCAAATATGTAATCAAGATATATTGATAATTATTGGCAACAAGAATTCAAAAGTTGGAAGCAAAAAGGAAGAAAAGGAAGTTCAGGATAAAGCTAAGCGAACTTAAAACAAATCCACAAGAGCAAAAATATGATCATGAGTCTATCTCACCTGAATTTCAGTAATGTCTCCACAAAAGAGTTGATGGATTGAACCCTAATGACAGAAGAACTGATGAGCTGTGGGAGGACATCAAGACATGCATGAAGACAGAAAAGATTATTAGAAAGACCAGGGAATAAAAAGAAAGACCAGAAAGAAAGATACTATCAAAATGGATGTCAAAAGGGATCCTGAAACTTGCTCTTCATCACAGAGTACCTAAAGCAAATGGTAGGAATGATGAAGAATGAGTTGAATAGACAATTTCAAAGGAAAGTTCAAGAAGAAAAAGTCAAATATTTTAGTGAAATATGCAATGATCTACAGTTAGAAAATAAAAAAACAGAGAATCTGCTCAACATAATATAAACTGGCAGACCTCGTGATAATTTAGGAGAAAAAACATCTAATAGACTGAATGAGATCTGTGTTTGTGACCATTTCAAAGAAATCCGATTCAAAAAATGTGTCAATTTCAAAGAAAATAGTTTAAATCGTGTGAAATAAAGTTTAGGTGAAGATTAGAAATAGGTGCAGCAGTAGATTGACAGGGAACTACCTGCAATTTAAAGATAATGTGGAATAAATGTCATTTCTAATGTCAAATTATTCTGGATCAAAACAATATGTTAGAAATATATTTACATATTTATACTGCTCATAAAAAGGTATTTGACTTCTGAATATAAGCAAATTATGGAAAACATTATGAAGCATTGTAATTCCAGAACATTGAATTGTTCTCATGTGATCAGGCTGATAGACTAATAGGCAGTACTGTGAAAAGAAGCAAGTGATATTGTGTGACTTAAAATCAAGAACGGTGACCAGAATTATCCTTACATCATACCTAATCTGTATACTGAGCAAATAATTTTAAAAAGCACTGCTATATGAAGAAGAATTCAGCATCAGGGTTGGAGGATGCAACCTTGCTTGTTGAAAATAAAGAGGACTTGAAATATTTACCCATGAAAATCAGAGATAGCACTTGGCAGTTATACCTACACTGCAACATAATGAAAACGGAATGTTTAGAAGTAGGGGTGGCAAGACTTCATCTCACATTTTTTGGACCAGTTATCTGGAGGAAACAACCAGTATAGAAAAACATCATGTATGGAAAAGTACAAGGTCATTGAAAAAGTAATGATGACACAATGATTGCAACTATGGGCTCAAATGGGGTCACAGTTAAGAGACCGTTGTGTGACTGGGCAGTTTTTCTTACAGTATATTGGATTGCTATGAGTTAGAATGCATAGTACTTAACAACAATAATGTGACAAAATTCTATTCTAGTGCTTAGTGCTTATGAACTTAACCTTGATGACGAAAGTCATATTCAATGTATGTTATGCCTGAAAACCCCCAAATTCCCCTTTCTTTCTAAAGTCTGAGTTAGTGATTCCTTTGAGCCATAGAGACAGAGTAGTACGTTGCAGCTGGGCACTTTAGCCATAACGTGGAGCTAGACTGGCTGACTGTCAATCTAGGCTATCATGCCTTAGTGGAGCGTCTTGGAACAACGATATCTCTCAGCTTCCACATATGCCAAATAACACAATAACAGTGCTTTTGGCCAAGCTATTGTGACTTGTAAGTTAATACACATGAAGCATTTAATTCGATGTCTGATTAACAAATACTATAAAAATGATAGCTATTCATTTCATCATGGTAGGGGGGCCCACAATAGGACTGAGAAATGGAATGATGAAATCAGCTGTGTAAAGTTAGCACTAGCTTACTTTACCCAACACCCTCTTGGAAAATACTTACTTCTGTTCATTTTCTCGTCTTCTCATCATTAGAGTCACTGAAATATTTCAGAGAACCTTTCCTGTAAGGTTTCTGTGAACTCTTGAGGACAAAGAGGAGGCTGTGAAGTGGGACCAAGAGAAGGCAACGGATTGGTAACCTTTCCAAATTTTACCCTGTTGAAAATTTTTAGGAATAACTCATTAAGTAAAAATTGCAGGTTATCTTTCGTGACTCCAATCCATTAGCACTTCCCTGTTTCATTTGGCTTCTGATTGAATACTAAACTATAGGTTTGAACCCACAGAGTAGTGATGCAAAAGAAAGGCTGGCAGCATATTTTCATAAATATCGCAGCCACGAAAAGCATATGGAGGAATTCTATTCCATACCATATGATGTTATGAAGACAGTCATGGTTTCAATCACAAGGGAATAATTCTTTTCATTACAGTGAATGACTCAGCTAATGTACAATTTTGTAGTCAACCTTTATCATGTGAAGGAATTTTTCTTTCTTCCCTTATTTCATGAACATATTAGAATCCTCCATGACCACTGGGATTTTATGTCCTTCTTTTCCTATATTTTGCTTGGTTGTCTTGAATCTATTTACTAATGAGACTAATTTGTAGATATTCTTTTTGAGGGTCTCAATTTTAGATTTAATAACATAATCACGACTCGTGCTGTAATCTTTAAATGCCCCTTCAGTTCTCTGCTCTGACAATGTTTGTAGATAACTACAATGATTTACTGCTAGCCACCTCTGTAACAGAAGGACTTTTTTTGGTGTGATTTGAGAATTTTATACTAAGCTGTTTAAGTCTTCACTAAAAATACCAGTCTTTCTACTCCCACAAAGATTTATCATCTCAGAAACTCACAGGGCTAATTTTATCCTGTGCTAGTGGGTCTCATGAGCTCACTGGCAGCGAATTTGGTTCTTAGGTCTAAGTTTTCAGTATTCAAATAAATAATTTTTGCTAACATATATTTTAGTACTTTAAAAAGTTTTCCTGATGTCAAGATTTCTTTCTTTATAAAAATCATTTTACTGGGGTATCTCACAGCTCATAACACTCTGGACATCAATTGTATCAAGCTTGTTTGTACATTTGTTGCCATCATCATTTCCAAAATATCTTTACTTGAGCCCTTATTATAGGCTCCTCATTTTTCTCCTCCCACACCTACACTCCCATCTTCATGTTATGATTTTGTATCTTACACTGTCCATTGTCTCCTTTCACCCACATTTATGTTACTCATTCCCTTTGGGGGTTATATATCCAACCTTCTGATGGGTTCTGCCTTTCTCCTTCTTCCTCCCCAGCCATCTCCCTACCCTGGTGATATTGCTAATCCCACTACTGTTCCTGTGGGAGTGGGGGTCAGAGGGTATCTGCCCTGAATTCCATGTGTCGAGATCTCTTATATGTAACAGTGTTTTGCTTCAGTCTAGCCAGTTTTGTAAGGTAGAACCGGGTCATGATAGTTAGGGGAGGGAGGGAGCATTCAGGATCTAGGGGAATGGTGTGTGATTCATTGGGGTGATACTACATTTTTCATCTCTTTCTTATAACCCTTCTGAAGGGGTATCCAGTTGTCTACAGAGGGACTTTGGGTCTCTACTCTCATTTGAATTGATAAAGCTGTTTGTTTTGAATCTTTTGAAGCCTGATACCTGATCTAGCAGATACCTCTTGATCACGCAGGTTAGTGTGCTTCTTCCAGGTGGGCTTGTTTGCTTCATTGTTAGATAGCTGTTTGTTTAACCTCAAGCCTTTAAGAGTCTAGATGCTATATGTTTTGACAGCTGGGCACCCTCCACTCTCCCCACCACATTTGCTTATGCACTTATTGTGTCTTCAGTGATTGTGTTGGAAAGGCGCACATCAAAGAGTGCCAGGTTATCAGAACAAAGTATTCTTCAGTTAAGGAAGCTCTGTGTAGAGGTCCAAAGTCTATCTGCTATCTGAATACTTAACACATAAATATATGTACATTGGCTTCTATGCCTTTCATTATAAATTTATATACCATATATACATACCTTTATAAATAGTCTTTGCCTCCTATTTCTTTCCGTAATTTCTTTTCACCCTCCTCCTATCCCACTAACATGCTCACCCTCCATTCAGCTCTCAGTATTTCCTCTCAAATACATTTCTCTTGATCAAATCCCACAAGGCATTATACACCCTCCTTACCATAAATTTTAGATCTCAGCTGTTCCCTTATGTCTGAGTTTGTTAACCCCCATTCCTGCACCCCATCCCCTTGTTTCCCGTTTTGCCCCAGAACCACTGGTCCCATTGTTTTCTCCTCAGGATTGTTCAACTTATCTTATGTAGATAGACAAAGGGCAAAAGAAAAACAAAAACGAATAGAAAGCCCCAACATAACAAGAAAAAAGGGATAATTGTATAAGTAATGTTGTAAAGCAAATTTTGTATTGACATAAAAAATGGCTAAATAGAGTTGAATGCTTTTGGATCCGTTTTAAAAAAGTTCTACTGTGAAGGATTCGTCACAAAGTAACTGATCAGTTTACAAGTAAAAATGAAAGAAAATCTAGAAAATCAAATAGTTTGCAAATTTTCAGAGTTCACAAGGATGTCTCCAAGATTAACCAGTGATAGATTAAAACAAAACAAAAATAAAAACAAGTAGATTCAGAAAGGAATTTGGGGCTCAAACTTAATCCTAGCTCCAATCTAGGAACACACAGTTCTTACAATATGCCATTGCTAAACATTCACTCTCATAAAGGAAACACAGAAGATTGGCTGCTATAGTAAAATGCAGTGAAGTAATTAGATGATACCTGACTGTCAGAAATAACAATACCGGGCTGAGCCCCAGTGGCATAGTGGTTGTACGCTGGACTGCGGCCCACTGGGATGGAGGTTCAATTCCAGCAGTGGGGCTGGGCCTCCTACTCCCACCACCGGAGAGCAGTGATGCCCACCCCCCCAAAAAATAATGATACCTGGAGTCTTAAAGTCTCCTTTTTAGACAAGCAGCCATTTAAGTGAGAAATCATCTAAGCCCATATGGAAGAAGCACAGCAGCATCAATGATCCATGGTTTTTAATTTATATAATCCAAATCTGAAGGAGGGAACAGTAACAGAAACTTAAATTGTGAGATTTGGGTGTGCAAAAGGCAATGGATGGCAATGGAAGTCCAAAATAAATTTACAGGATTTTCACAGGGAATAAACCTCTGGTGATTTTCCTCTAACCATAGTTATGGCATGGGAATAACCTAGTTGTTTGAGAGTATGATAAAGAGGACTAAATTAGATTAAAAAGATAAATCTGACAGGAACTGTTGAAAACTTGTCACTTGATCTCCCTTTTGAAACACTGTGTTCAATCCACTTTTTATTTTCTGTGATTCTTTTCACACTGAGGTTTGTCTCTATTATATCTTGGCATTGTTGATGGCTTTCTTGATACCCTGTTAGATATTTTCCAATGTTTGTCAGTATACAGACAATAACTAGGGGGAAGTCTATGGCAGAGGAGTAGGGATGGGTAAGAAGGAGCTGATATCAAGGTGTTTAATAAGGAAGAAAATGTTTTCAAACAGATTATGGTAGCAAATGTACAACACTGTCTGAGATAATTGAATTTTGGATTGTTTTGATGTCTGGTTTAGCTCACAATCTCTCAAATGATTTGAGAAAAAGCAAACAAAAAAGCTCATTAAAACATAGGAAAGTGGGAGAAGAAGAAAGTAAAAGGAAATAGAGGAAAGAACTAGGATAAAAGGGCATTTATAGAGGTCTAAATATAGGCATGTACATATGTAAATATATTTATATATGATCATGGAAAAATAGATCTATGTTCTTATATTTATAGGTTTTAAAGTATTAAAGTAGAAGGTGGACATTGGGACTCAAGTACTCCCTCAATGCAAGATCACTTTTTCTATTAAATTGGTGTTTCATGATGATCACCTTTCCAACATGAATTTCATGATTCTCACCTTCCCAACATGATTGCTGTAGACAAAACGGGTGCATAAGCAAAAGTGGTAAAGTGCCCAGCTATCAAAAGATATAACATCTGGGGTCTTAAAGGCTTGATGACAAACAAGTGGCCATCCAGATCAGAAGCAACAAAGTCCACATGAAAGAAGCATACCAGCCTGTGTGATCATGAGGTATTGATGGAACCAGGTATCAGGCATCAAAGGACAAAATGATCATATCATTGTGAATGAGGGGGAGTGTGGAGTGGAAACCCAAAGCCCATATGTAGCTAACTAGATATCCCCTTACAGAAGGATTCCAGGAAGGAGTTGAGTCTGTCAGGGTACAATATGGCAATGATGAAACATACAACTTTCCTGTAGTTCTTAATGCTCTCCCCCCCCACACACACACAGACACACACTATCATGATCCCAATTCTACCTTACAAATCTGACTACACCCGAAGATGTACACTGGTATAAATAAGAAGCACAGGGTATCCAGGACAGATAAACCCTTCAGGAACAATAATGAGATTAGAGATACCAGGAAAATAAGAGTAAGGTGAGATAGAAAGGGGGAACTGATAGCAAGGATATACATATAACCCCCTCCCTGGGGAATGAACAACAGAAAAATGGGTGAAGGGAGACATTAGACAGTGTGAGACATCACAAAATAATAATAATTTTTAAATTATCCAGGGCTCATGAGGGGAAGGGTGTAAGGAAGGGGGAAAATGAGGAACTGATACCAAGGGCCCAAGTAGAAGGAAAATGTTTGGAGAATGATGATGGCCACAAATGCAAAAACATGCTTGACAAGATAGATGGATGGATGGATGGTGATGAGTTGTGTGAACCTCCAATAAATGATTTTTTAAGAATAACAAAGCCAAATATTGTGATAAAATGTGATATGATCTAGAGTTGGGAAAGCAAAAATGAAGAACCCACTCCACATATTTTAGACTGGAAGAACTCAAGAAAGAATTCCAGCAATACTGAGAGATTCTACAGGGAAGATATTGTTTGATGCAGGGTGCATTCAAGGAAGATAGAAAGAACCCACGGAGTTACCGTACCAAAAAGAACTAGTTAACATTCCATCATTTGAGTGGGTAGCATATGACCAGAGATCTAAAGGAATACATTCAAGAGGTGCTGACTGCATTATCCAAGGTTCAAGGAATTGACGAAGTATCAGCTGAAATGTTTCAATAAGCCAATGAAGCACTGGGAGCGCTTACTCCTCTAGGCCAGGAAATATGGAAGACAGCTACTTGGTCAACAAAATATGAAGAGATCCATATTTTCAGACTGGATTTGGAAGAGGACATGGAACAATGCATGTCATTAAAGATGTCATGTGGATCTTGGCTCAAAGCAGAGGATACCAGAAAGATCTTTACTTGTGTTTTTTTGACTATGCCAAGGTATTCTACTGTGCAGATCATCATACACTATGAATAAGCTTGGGAAGAATGAGAATTCCAAAAAGCTTCATGATGTTCATGCAGAACTTGAAAATACATCAAAAGGCAATTGTGTGAACAGAACAAGAGAATACTGCATGTTTTAAAAATGAGGGAAGGTGTGCATTCAGCATTGCATTCTCCCATCATTCTTATTCAATGGCTATGAAGAGCAAATCATTAGAGAAGCTAGATTACATTAGGATGGGTTTGACATCAGGTTGGAGGAAGGCTTATTAATAACTCAAGGTTTTCAGATGACACAACTTTGCTTGCTGAAAATGAGGAGAACTTGAAGCACTTATTGGTGAAGATGAAGGAATGCAAGACAAAATAACAAGAAGAACCCTACCCTCATGATTGGACCAATGGATAACATCATGATAAATAGGGAAAAGGTTGAAGTTGCGATTTTGTCTTGCTTAAATGCTCATGGAAGAAGCGGTCAAGAGATAAAAATACATGTTGCCTTAAGTCAATCTGCAGCACAATATCTTCCTAGAGCTTTGAAAAGCAAGGGTGCTTCTTTGATGATTAAAGTACACTTGACTCATTCCATGCTATTTCCAATGCCTTCCTATGCATTTAAAATTTGGACATTGAATAATAAATAATGGATACATTTGAATTATGATGGTGGAGAATATTGAAAGTAACATGGACTGCTACGGGGACAAACAGATCTGCTTTGGAAGAAATATGGCCAGAGTGGTCCTTGAGGCAAGGATGGTGAGATTCATCTTATATGCTTTGGGCATGTTATCAGGAGAGACCAGTCCCTGAAGAAGGACTGGTAATGTAGAGGGGGAGCGGCTAATAGGATGGTCCTTGGTGAGATGGATTAACACAGTGGATGCAAGCATAGGAGCGATTATGAGGATGGTACACAATGCAACAGTGTTTCATTCTGTTGTGCATTGTGTCGGTGGGAGTCAGAACTGACTTTTGGGCACCTATCGACAACAATTATCCTTCCTCAGATCCTTGGTAGCATAGGGCGACGTGTTGGACTGCTAACACCAAGATCACATGTTTGAAACCGCTAACCACTTATGTTGGAAAAAAAGATGAGGCTTCCTACTCCTGTGAAGACTTTTCACCTAGGCAATCCACAGAGGAATTCCAACCCCATTCTTATAGGGTCTCAATGAATTGGGATCAACTGATTCAGAGTGAGTTTGCAGAGTTTTACTCTTCTCAAAGAATTCTGCACTGTTCTGTTTACACCATGCCAAGAGAGCTGTTTTAGCATCCTCATGGACTTGAATTTCATTCCTTTTAGATGTCCTTTCAGTTTGGGGAAAAAAAGAAGTCTGAATGGGACAAGATTAGTATGGTAGGGTGGATAGGATAAGTTTTCCCATATAAAATTCTCCTAGTTCAGCCTGGAAGAATAACCAGGTGTAGTACTCTGATGAAAAAATACTTTAACACATCTTTCAGGTCTTTTGTTTGTACTACAGCTTTAAAAAATTTTCCTGTAAATAACAATTATTGTCTTTTGTTCTTTGAAAGACAGTTACCAATTACTCCAGGACCACTGCTGGTGCACTGGTTGCACATTGGACTGTAATCCTTAAGATTGGCATTTTAAAACCACCAGAGGACACTTCCTACCCACATAAAAAGTTAATCTGAGTCAGCATAGATTGAGTGACAGTGAACCACTTTCCAAAAACCAAATCTTGGAATCCCCAAGAGGCAGTTGCCATAATCTTTTGAGCTGACCTTTAATTTAACTGAACCAGTAAATCTTCTTGGAAGTCACTGCTTTCCAAAGGATAAGAGTTGTGACTTATTAGGAAAAAAGTGTTAAGAAAATTGGAAAGCATAATGGAAAATTAAAGATCAGAAACATGTGGGAGAGTAGGGAAAGGGGGGAATAAAGAGGATTTGTTATCAAAGGACTCAAGAAGAAAGATAATGTTTTGAAATTGTCGATGGCAACATTTGTACATGTTCGCTTGACATAATGGGGGTATGGATTGTTATATGTAAGAGGCCCCAATAAAATTATTTGTTAATTAAATAAGAGAAAACACAATTCTCACAATGGAGCCAATGGGCTATATCATAAATAATGGGGGGAAATTGACATTTTCAAGGATTTAATTTTACATGATTTACAATCAATGTCCATGGAAGCAGTGGACCAAAAAAAAATCAAAAGATGTATTCCTCTAATTAAGGCTGCTACAATATACCTCTTTAAATGGTTCAAAAGAAAAGATGTCACTTTGAGGACTAAGATATATGTGACTACAGCCATAATATTTTCAATCATCTCATATGCATATAAACCCTAGATGATGACTAAGGATAATAATAGTGTCCATTGTGTCAAGCACATTTGTATATTTGTTGCCATCATCATTCTCTGAACGTTTGCTTTCTACTTAAGTCCGTGTCTCCTCACTTACAGATGGGTTTTGGGTCCCCAATCTGTACTCCCCCTCACTTACAATGATATAATTTTTAGTTCTTTGATGCTTGATACCTGATCCCTTCAACACCTCATGGTCACATAGGCCGGTGTGCTTTCTCTATGTGGGGTTTGTTGCTTCAGAGCTAGATAGCCACTTGTTTACATTCAAGTCCTTAAGTCTCCAGATGCTATATCTTTTGATAGCTGAGAACCATCAACTTTCCACATTTGCTTAAGCACACATTGGTCTTTAGAAATCATGTTGGAACAGTGAGCACACAATGATATGATTTTTGTGTTCTTTGATGCCTGATACCTTTTGACCCCTCGTGGTCACACAGGTTGATGTGCTCATTTCTTGTGGGCTTTGTTGCATCTGACCTAGACAACTGCTTATTTACCTTCAAGCGTTTGAGACCCCAGATGTGATAGCTTTTGATAGCCAGGTATCATTAGCTTTCTTCACCACTTTTGTTTATGCATACATTTGTCTTCAGCAGTCATGTCAAAAAAGTAAGCATCATGGAATACTAATTTAATAGGACAAGGTGTTCTTGCACTAAAGTACTTGAGTGGAGGCCAATGTCCATATGTTGCCTTAATACTAACCCTAGAAGTATATGCAAATATATTTATTTCCCCATCATCATATATAAATATGTTTACCTATGCACATGCCTGTATTTAGACCTGTATAAATGCCCTTTATCTCCTATTTCTTTCCTCTATTTCCTTTTACTTTCCTGTTGCCCCACTATCACGCTTAGCCTTCATTTGTGTTTCAATAATTTCTCTCCATTACATTATCCTTGATCAATCCCTACCAGATCTCTCAAACCATCCTTGCCACTGATTTTGGATCACTTGTTATTCCTTTGTCCTTGGATTGGTCAACACAACCTCCTTTCCTCCCCCTCCCCATCTCCCACCTCCCCCCCCTCCCCATCAGTCCCATTATTTTCTCCTCCAGACTATTCATTCAGCCTATCTTATCTAGATAAACCCACAGAAAGTGAATTTATTTTTAATGAGCTAGTGTTATGAACTCAAAATTTACCATGAAAGTAAAATTAGAGACATTTTTTTCCTGAAAACTCCAAATGTCCTTCGTGTTTTAAAGTCCGAAAAACTTTAGAGTTGATTTGTTTAAATCTTAGAGGTAGAAGAATACACCAGAATCAGAGACCACAGCCACTCTTGCTCCACAGTTTAGCTGTGGTCTCTGATTTTGGTGTATTTTATTTTAATAAGTTAGTGTTATGAACTCAACATTGACCATGAAAGCAAATTAGAGACATTTTTTTCTGAAAACTCCAAAAGTCCCTTCATGTTTTAGTTTCTATGTTCCTCAGTTTTTGCATGTGTCAGGTAGCACAATAACAATCCTGCACCCAGCCTATAGTGCACATGAAGTTAATACATGTGGAGGGGTTAGAACGGTGTCTGATTAAAAATTATAACTATCAATTTCACCATGGAGGCCCTTGATAGGATGGAGAAATAGGATGATGGAATGAGCTGATTAACTTAGAACTAGTTGGCTAGTTTATACAAAACCCAAGAGGATAATTAATGGAAAAGTTTGGCTTCTGTTAATTGTCTCTGTTGCTCCACTGGAAACATTTAAAAGGACTTTTCCTTTAAGGGTACTATACTCTTTAAGATCAAGGGGGAGGCTGTGATACAAGACCAAGAGAAGGCAATAGATTATAGTCCTTCCAGATCTTACCCTGGCAAAAACTTTTTCCGGAATATCTCAGTGACTCTAATCCACCATCAACACCTTGCTGTTCCATTTGATTTGTGACTGATTACCAAACCAAAGGCTCATTGGTTTGAACACCCTGAGCAGCACTGCAGAAGAAAGACTGATGGCCCATTTATATAAATATTAAAGCCAAGAAAATCCTATGAAGCAATTCTACTTTGTACTTTGTATGGGATTACCAGGAGCTGGAATCAAGTTGATGGCAAGAGATTTGTTTGTTTATTTGTATTTCCCCCTCCTCTCAGTGTTTTGCTTTCCTAACTCAGTCATGACCTTTGAAAAACAATGTTTTGATCCTAATCCATTACTAACATCCTTCATTTGTCTGAGACCATTTTTCTTCTTATATATTGCATTTCTCATGAAATTGCTTGTTTATTAGCAGAAATCAAGGTCTTGCAGCTAGTCGTAAGTGCTTTTGCTTAGAACGACAACATTATCCAGCTTGTGGAGTGGAGATGGAGGGTTGGAAATTTACTGAGGACATGCTATATGCGACCATTTCTCAAAGATTTTTCCATTTTGATTTTGGTAATTCTAAATTGGAGTGATCTACCCAATTGCCTCCAGCTAACAACAACAACAACAGCAGCAGCAACAACAGAATGGCAGAATCTTACTGTGATAAGTATTCCTCAGGAGCTCATTTCTTACAAGCCTGATAAGTGATGGGACTGCCCTAGATCACAACTTAGAGCTCATAACTACCCTACAAGATAGCTTGAAAATGATGACTATTCTTCCTGGAAGCGGTATCTCTGCCACCACTCAGTGATCATGTCTCTTTGGATATCTGCCATAAGGTTTTAATGAAAAAGAAAAAAGAA
Source organism: Nesogale talazaci (assembly GCA_004026705.1). Taxonomy (NCBI): domain Eukaryota; kingdom Metazoa; phylum Chordata; class Mammalia; order Afrosoricida; family Tenrecidae; genus Nesogale; species Nesogale talazaci. Next base: position 10,586 of record PVJH01026037.1, on the reverse strand, counting down.
AAAAAACTCAAGTATATTAATTCAAACACGTCATTGTATGAAAATTTTTAGAAAAAATTGATGGTATTCATTCAAGTCTATTAAAAGACATGAAGATGAGAAGAATTATATTTGAATTTTTTAAATTTATTGCCACTAATGTGGCATTGTTTTAAGGCCATGTGAAAACCCAACAGGATATTATTTACCAAATTGGAAAAGTTCATCTTTTCCCAGAGAAAAGATGCTTGCCTGCTTCCCCAAACTCACTCCATGTCTCCCAGAAAACCAGGCTAATTTGAAAACATCTTCAGAAAGTTAAGAATGTTTGGTGTTCTACTGTCAAGTAAATTGGTCTACTTTTCTCTTTTCTGTTGGGAGTTCCAATTTCCATACAGGATTTCATACAACGGTGGTGGTGGGAGGGGGAATACTTACACAAATGGTATCTTTTAACATTTAAGATCTCTTTTTTGTTTTCAGTAAAAATTGTTTCATGTGTATAAAAATGAACAAAACTTTAAAGTACACTAAGAGTGCTGTAGTAAAAACATTTGTGTAACCACCAAGAATCAGAACAGTTCCATTGTCAATATGTGCCATTGCCATATATGTCTTTTTTTTTTGAGGGGGGTGCATCACTGCTTCTGGTGGTCGTGGGCGCTACCCAGTGCTTCTCCTGAGAACCACCACTGGATTTGAACCGCCAAGGCCGCAGGCCACAGTCAACCACTTACGCCATAGGGGCTCAGCCGGCCATATATGTCTTTCTGAGCTACAACAACCTGTCCTCACACCTTTGCTTGGTTTTATAATTTTTTATTTATGTATATATTACTGGATAATATAATTTTGTTTCCTATTCATAGGGTTTTGATTTATGGAGTCTTATCAAAAATTCTGTTGTGTTTTATTTCATTTTATTTCATTTAATTTGTAAGCTTTTATTGTGTAATTGTGCATCCCTAGTTTGTTCACCCTTGTTTTCATACAGGAGTATTATTTTATCCAACTAGACCACAATTTATATATCCATTCCATGTTGATAAGTATTTGGGTTGTTTCTAGTTTGAGGCTAATAGAAGTGATGTTCTTGTGAGCAAATTGACAGACAGATGCAGTATGTATATATACATATATACTCTTAGGATATCATACTAGAAATTAAATTCTCAATCATCTATTATTATTATCCAGCTTTGTGTGGATATGTTCACTGTTTTGTAAAAGTGTGGTCTTAGGTAGAAATTCCTTGGGAAAAAGTAAGGATTTCAAGATTGTATACTTCTAGGAAGTTTATTAAAAAATGTTCTCAAGATTAACATAAGATCCGAAGTGGAGAATAGATAACTGGGAAAGCAGAATATTCTATAGTGATGAACTCAAACAAAACCCTCAGGTAATCCCTTGTGAGCTGTGGAGATGGGATAGCCATCCACCTGTAGCCTCTGGAGGGTGCAGAATCTTCAGTGAGACGTCTCAGGGTGAAGCCTGAAGGGGACTCAGCTAAGAGTCATAAGTTGCAAATGATTTGTTAGCTGGTGGAATGAGCACCTTTGTCCTGAGGAAGGGATTTGGGTGAAGTACATCACAGCATCCTTTACAGTCCAGCCCTTTCATTGTTATGCAGACTTTCTTTATACATCCAGGAAAAAGGTAATTTGTGATTCCATGTGTTAAAATACTTTTTTTTCCATTCTTGCCTTTATGTCTTTTAGAATTCCATTTGTCTTTTTAGTTACCCTTTGGCTTTTATTTATAATATAAAGAAGATGGATTCTATAATATACTTTTCCCACTAGTTAAATCTTGCACAGTTTGAGTGTCATTACATAAAGTTTTACATTATCAATTCCAGGGGCTGAAAAAGTCTCAAGAAAGATTTTTGATATCTATTTGTGTCTAGAATGCAATCATTATTTGTGATGATTGGTAAGCATTATTCTATTTTCTTTGATACCAAATATTGATATGGAGAAATAAATGACAAATATGAATTTTTCTTCTTACAGGTAATTCCCTTTTATTAACGGGATATTTCAAGAGTTCTTTTAATTTTTGAATTTCATAAATTCACCAGGAGATGACTTGATGTTGATCATTATCTATTGAGAGTTTTTTGGAGAGAAGATGTGTACATTCAATCTGTAAGTCTAAGTCATTTACTACTTTAGGGAAATATCAATGAAAGATATTTAAATATCTTTCCTATTTCACTATTCTCGTGTACCCTCTGGTGGTGTTATGAATTAGTAATGGATGTTAACTGCAAGGTTGGTGGTTCAAGTCCATCAATTGCTCTGAGGGAGAAACACAAGCCTATCTGCTCCCAAAAGATTTACAGTCACACAAAACTGTAAAGTTTTGGACCGTTCTGCTCTCTCCTTCAGAGTTCATATGAGATGGCAGCAGGTTTGGGTCTGAGCCATAGGGTCACCAGTTATCTCTATATGTCTTCCACATTGTACCTTATCTCTAGGCTTTTTAAACTATTCCAAATTTAATTTTTCTGTTTTGCAAGCCTATTTTCCATGTCATTTGCTGTGTTTCTAACAGTCTGTGTTTGTCCTCATTATTGCTTGCTAAACAGGCTTAAGTTCTATATTCGGTGGTGGTGTTTTTGCTCTCCCCTTGCAGCTGCGTTCTCCATATTCAGTTTTCTTTCATTTCAGTTGACTTCTTTCTCACTTTAGTCTTCATATTGCTGCCTCAGATTTTGAAGAATAGCTTTCAACTGGCTTGTTTGCATTCATTGAAACACGAGGGAGCCTAGTCTTTAATCATTTATCAGACATGAGGGTGTGGGACATCACTGGCCTGGTGGAAGTAGGAAGCCCAGCCTTGCTTGTGGAGAGCTGCTGCTGTATTTGAACCGCCAACCCTGTGGGCACACAACCACTATGCCACTGGGGCTCCCAGACGATAATTTTTTGATGAATTTTCTTTACTAGTCATTATTTTTCTTGCTTCCCTCTTACTTTTATTTTGGAAATCATTGTGTGAAGATTCCTTTTGCTTCTTACTCACCTTAGATTGAGTTGAGATCTTCTAGTTCCAGTGCTTGTTGAGAAAGGATAAAGAACAACTGGTCTCAGGGTGGGGAGGTTTTGGCCTTTTCACCCAAAGGAGATTTGGCAATGCTTTGAGACATTTCATTTATCACATCTACTGAGAGGGGGAGATGACTATCAATTTCTAGTGAATAGAGTGCAAGAATGCAGCAAAACATCTAACAAGACAAAGAATAGTCAAAGCCTGCCACCAACAGAAAATTAGTGAGTCCAAAATGTCAGAAGAGGTTAGGTGAGAAACCCACATTTAAAAAATGGTGAAGGAACAATGTAGTCTATCAAAGCATTATGTGTGTGTTGTGTGTGTGTTGTGGCTATTTCTCTTCTATTTGGCTAACACATATGGGCATCTGTAGGATTATTCACTAGCATATTACTTCTGCCCACAATATCACTGCAAAAACTATTTTCAGTGTAACACTTATTTAACCTTTAACATGCTCTGTAATTCATGCCTGCTCTTGAATATTGGCCTAAGTACAGAGAACAATACCTTAATTCCCAGGGTAGAACCTTCCCTCAAAGAGACCAACCAGCCAATAGATGATAAATTGATTACTTGGCACCTCTTCCACTTGGGAAGAAGCGTCAGCTCATTTTGCTAGAAATGCACACATCTTCTGAATATCATTTCTCCTTCTTGTGGAGCACATGACATGATGGCCTTTGGGTCTTTCATGAATATCAGATATTCAGTATCTCAAATTTCAATTGAAAAAATTAATAAAGACAAAAAGGAATAGGGATCTTGCATTAAATTACATTGAATTTTATAGAATTTATATATATTAAACATATTTACATAATATGGCCACCAGACCAACACCAGAGCACATCTCTTCATTGGCGTATTTGCTCATGTTTTACAATAAATTTATAAAATAAAATATTTCTAATTAGATACCTCATGTTTTTCTTAGTACTATTAAAGGTACTAAGTTTAGTTCTAAACTTTAGCTCTATTACTGGTAGGTTTTTACTGTCTTTTCTGGATTGGAAGGTTTAGGAAAAGCTAATTGTTTATTGCATTTGAATTCATTGTCTTTAAATCAATTCTGATCATAGTGACCCTAAAATACTGCCCGTTGGGTTTCTGAAGTCATACGTTTTTACAGGAAGAAAAAGGATCATCTCCTTTAATCCAAATATGTGTTATAGCCTTTGATTATCTCTATTATTTAAAGTTTTCTTTTCAGACTATCATATATCATTTCTTCCTTATAATTTCCTTTTACTTTTCTGGGTGTGACCCACAGCACAATGAAGAATACCAGTGAAGATAGCCATGGTTCAATCATAAGAAAACTCTTTCATTACTTTGCAATGAATAACTTGACTAGTGTAGAATTCCTTTGCAGACAATCTTTGCCATGTGAAAAAGATTTCCTTCTCTCTCTTAATTATTGAAACTATCAAAATCCTCAATGGCAATTGAATTTTATGACCACCTTTCTAATATATTTTCTTAGTCTTATTGAATCTATTTATGATTGATCAATTTATATATTTTTGTGGTGTCTATATTTTGCTTAGTATTATAAGCATAGTTCATGCTGTAAGTTTTTACTCTATTTTATAAACACCCAAAGCATTCACACTCACTTCCATTAAGTCAATTCTGACTCATAATGACCCACAGGGCATTATCTTTCCCTCACAGAGATGCTGTTGGGCTTGGACTGCTGACCTTGAGATTAGAAGCCCAGCATGTAACTCCTGCAACACCAGGACTCCATTCACAAATAATAGGAAGTGTGAAATTGAAGTGTGTGCACCAAGCATTCCAAAGAGTGTGAAGAAGGCATCGCTAGAATGTTCCTTGGGGAGTTCATATCAACTTCAATTTTCTAACAAAAAAAGGGCTTTGTAGCTAGATTTCCTAATGCTCTATGGGATAATGGTCACCACACCATTGATTTATGTTACTATATAATTCAATGCATCTATAGGATCCCATCATGGACTGTCAAGTTCTTTGATTAAATTTTTCTCCTTGATTGCATCAGCATTATAGATCTCTGAGGTCTATGAAACACTTTATGGCCAGAGTCACTTTGGCAAGGATCTCTAATATTAAAAAACAGACTCATTGTTTTCCTAACTTACTGAATCCTATTATCACCAATTGCTTATTGTGAATTATATATTTTACTTTTTAAACCAATAAATTGATGCATATGACAGTAATAGTGAAATATTTAGTCTAATACCTTTGTTTGGGGTCTAGGTAGCTTGTGTTCCATATTGATTCATCATGGCGTGTAGTTTCACTTTTCAATTTTTGAATTTTTTCACAGGCTTAATTTTGATCCCCATCTCAATATATTCTTCTTTAACAGGTACATTATTTGTAATATATTATGCTTAAAATATCATTTACATAAGATGCAAGATGCTCTGAAAATACATGGAAAAGGGGAAAGGTAATGAAATTGCTCCACAAACTTTTTGAAGCTCATTTGTATATATCTTGTTTTGAAAAAGATATGTTTAAAGTTTGTAAAAGGCAAAGATTCCCTCTTGACAATGAAGGTATATGTTGCACCATCAATGAATGTTTTGATCAGCTCCAATGCAGGAAAAAGAAAGACAATGAAAAAGAAGGCAGCTGGTGCATTTTGAAGTGTGGTGTTGACAAAGATTATTGAATATACTTAGGAATTCAAGAAGAATGAACAAATGAACTTTAAAAATAATTCAACATGGTTGCTCCTGAGAAGCAATGATGGTAAGACTACATCTCTCATACCTTGGGGATGTCTACAAGAAAGTCCAATCATGACAAAAGGGTGTCATGTTTATCAAATAGAAAGACAATGAGAATGTGGGAAGTGCTCAATGATATGGCTTGAGCATCTCTGTCATATTGTGCTAAAGCATATTAATGATATTTATGGAAATGGTACAATGGACTGAGCAATGCTTTGTTCTGTTATATGTAAGCTTGTAGCTACTCCATAGATAATTATACTGCTACCAACAAAGACATAATATCATTTCTGAAAACAATGAAAGTAGAGAACTACACTGACATGAATGCTCTTATCTGCTTGTAGGGGCCAATTTAATTTTTTCAAAAATTTAAGAAATAAACATATATAGAAAGCTTCTTTATTCTCCTTTAAGCTGGCGGAATGGATAATGGTGAAATGTTTCATTCCATTTTAAAAACCTGGGGCAACTGAGATAACAGTCTCTCTCCAATAGACCTCAGGTGCATCATGGCAATAGCTGAAGGAAGAAATAGAACTACAATTACCAAGTTCATGCTCTTGGGATTCTCTGAATTTCCGAAGTTCACAGCCATCCTCTTTTCAATATTCCTAGGCATCTACCTTATGACAGTATTCTGGAACATGGGTCTTATAACCTTGATCAAGATTGACTCTCATCTGCACACACCCATGTATTACTTCCTCAATAAACTTGCCTTCTTAGACATATGCTATGTGTCCTCTACAGCCCCCAAGATGCTCTCAGACTTCTTCCAGGAGCAGAAGTCCATCTCTTTTATGGGTTGTGTTGTGCAGTACTTCTTCTTCTCTTGCTTTGGCCTGACTGAGAGCTGTCTACTAGTGTCCATGGCTTATGACAGATATGCTGCCATTTGCAACCCTCTACTTTACACAGCCATCATGTCCCCCACCCTGTGTCTGCAACTGCTGATTGGATCTGGCATAACTGGATCTTTTGGGTCAGTTATTCTCTTGTGTGGTGTACTTCAGCTTCATTTTTGTGGACCAAATATCATTAACCATTTCTACTGTGACCTGCCTCAACTCCTGACTTTATCTTGTTCTGATACCTTTTTCCTGGAGGTTTTATCTTCTGTGCTGACAGTGATTTATGGAATGGCCTCTGTCCTGGTTGTCATGATCTCCTATGGTTATATTGTTACCACCATTCTGAGGATGAGTTCAGCACAAGGCAGATCCAAGGCTTTCAAAACCTGTGCTTCTCACCTGACAGCAGTGACTCTTTTCTATGGTTCAGGCACCTTTGTGTATTTATGCCCCAATTCTGATGATTCTCTTAGCCAAAGCAAGCTGGCTTCTGTTGTGTACACTGTAGTGATTCCCATGTTAAATCCATTGATCTATAGCCTGAGAAATAAGGAAATCAAAGATGCCCTAATCAGATGTAAGAGAAGATTTTTCTTATGACAATTTTTATAAGGTTTGCATAATTGATTCCAAAATAAGTGATGGGCACCACAAATCTAGGGTTTTGAAAATATCTAGCTTATTACCTTTTTGAAATTGGTAAAAAAATATTTGCTAAATCTGGCTAGATTTTTATCTATGGTGCTTTTAATGAAAGTTTTACTGAGAAGACTTTTTAACCTTTTTTTTTTCTTTTCAAAAAGAATACTCTTGTGTTTTCAGAGAACATAAGCACAGTAAAGTAGACTTCCATTTCAAAATTTACATAAGTTGCTCAGTGGTATTAGCTACACTTTTCACAATGTGTCAGTATTCCCTTTAATTACATTCTGGGTTTCTTCTTTTATTCATTTTCACTATTCTAGTTTCCCTCATGCTTATTGTTTGAGATTGGGGTGCTTTAGGACTCAGGACACAAACACATACAACCATATATGAAAAATGAGCCTTGTTACCCTTTTAGTTTATTGTATATCTGTATGTCAATATCTGGTTCCCATTTCTATTTAGATTTCTTCTAGATAGACTAGATTTCTTCATTCCCCATAAATTTAGACTTTATTGTGTGACCTTTTCTAGCAAATGAAACATGAATGGGCACGAAACATATCACTTCTGGGCCAATAATTTATCATTGGATTTTTATACCTCCTTATCTCTCAATGTTCTCATAAGTCAATAACTAAGACTCAAGATAGAGATGGAATATTATCAATGATTTTTTTGCATTTGGATTGATTGTCAATATAACTATTGTGGATATCTCTAGAGGTGTCCTTTTGCAAAAAAAATTAAAATGTTAACATACCTCTGTCTTTAAATCTGGTAAGTGAATGTGTTAAAAAAATGGTTATTGCAAAGTGGAGGATAGCAAGTTTTTTTTGGCAAGTAAAGTATTTGAATCAATTTTCCTCTGTGGTAGTTTGAAAGCAGGTTCTGTAATTAATGCTGAAAGGTAAATTTCAACTTTAGATTAAAAGTGGGAAAACAAAATGTCTACAAAATGGGTTAGTTGCTGGTGGATGCATTTAACATGATTCTACAAGAAAGAGCTAAGTCACAAAACAACTGGTCAGTTTAGGAGACTAAATGAGAAAAAAATATCAAAAAATCTGAATATTTTCAAGTTCTTGGAAAATATGAAAGTTTTCATTTCTAACCCTCTGGGTTTTCTAAAAATTTGACAGACTCAGAGAAAAGAAGTTCAACTTTATTGCAACAAGTGTCAAATCGAGGGTAGGGACATTATATGATCTCATTAGTATCTCTGAATTGAAGGTCATGCATAATGGTTCTTTTCAAAAGCACAAAAGAGTTCATGGAAAGTAAAGTTTGGGAGATGGAATGTGAATCTCCCATTGGAACCTGGTTATGTCCAGTATCATGCACCTGATTTGCATATTTATATAATGCAGAAGTATGAGAAAAAATAACAATATAGCAACTATTTGATCACTTGAAACAGACAAAGAAAGATGAAGGAAGGATGTGTTTGTTAGTCTGGGCAGACTAGAGAAACAAATTCATCGACACGCATATGGATATAAGGGTAAGGTTTATATACAAGAGGAATGAAACACTGAGAAAACATCCCAACCTAGTTCAGGTCAAAGTCATAAGTCCAATATTAGCCCATATGCCCAATACCAGTCTATAAAGTCTCCTTCCGACTCATGAAGTCACAGGCCAGTGGGTGCAGAATCCTGGCACTGGCAGGGGTCTCCCCATGCCTCCTCACTTCCAGGGCTCAGGGTCCATCAACAGCATCCAGAGGTGGTAGAAGCAACTCAGGCCTGGCAGGGGTGTCCACAAGTCTTCTCCCGCTTCAAGGGTCTGGGTTCATCAGAGTAAGTGGCTTCTCTTCCGGCTCCTCCAGTTTCTTGGACACTGCCATCTTGTCTTTTCCATAGTTCCTTGTCTCAGAGACTGACTCCCAACAACTGGAGAGATGGCCCTTCATCTTCACGAGGGAAATATCGCGAGAGTTCCCAGAAGCCTCATGAAAAAGCCATGCCCACACAGAGGTCTCATTGGCTACTCAATGGCTATCTCCAGATTAACAGGCTAGACTCCACCCCTAGACTTCCAAACATGAACTTGAATCAAGCGTAAGACTAACACAAAGGATGACATCTATCTCTTTATTTTTCCTGGGCATAATTTCTGAAATGCACTTTGTTTAGCTTCTTGGATGATAGTTCTATGGTATCAAGCAATTACTTGTATGTTGTGGCGAACACTTGGATTACACTTTTAAAAACTGGTCATACATGCTTCATGTCTTGCATTTCTGCTTGTTTACTCTTACTGCCTGGGATAATGCTCGCCACTTGTAAGACGTTGTCTTAGTTTTTGCTTTCTGGGAAACCCAGAATAAATCAGACTAAGACAAATGACACTAACACGGGCATACAGGTGTATCAACATTCCTGTGGATAAAGTACATAAGATTCCTGTGCAAATAAGGTATATAAGTTGCAATAATTAAAATTGTTGTTCTGACAATGGCGATCAAAAGTGTACTGAGGGAATTTTTACTAATGATGATGGAAATATTAATAAAATGAAAACAGCAGGTTCATGGTAGACAATCCCCAGCTCAAACTAGTCTGTGAAAGCTAGAGGGCCCCTATGCCAGTCACTAAGGAATCATTTATCTCCTGCAACTGCAGGGAGAACTGTACTGATAATAACACCTTGACTGATTTAAGAGTATCAGAGTTGCAAAGAAGATTGAATGTACAGCTTAGCAATGTCTCTTACATTTGTATCAGGTTCCTCTGAGAAAAGAATGGTGCTTCCAAATATGGTGTGGGGAAAATTGTTTATATGAATATAAAGAACCTAAACTCATACATTTCCCAGAAATTTCCTTCAAAAGCGAACCACTCATTTTTTTTGGGGGGGGGCGGGAGGGCGTGGAGAGAGATGGCTTCTTTTAAAAGAGAGGAGCTGCCACTGGTTCTGGAACTCATGCAACAACTTCAACTGAGCTGACTTCCCAGTATGAACATCAGAAAAACCCCGCCCTGCTTACTGTTTTCAGGTTGATAAGCACAACTGGAGAAAAATAATAATTCAGCTGGAATTTTTTGAACACTAAGACTACAAAGTGTTACAAAGAAAAGGGAAATACCTGGAATTAGAAAACCAAAGGGAAAGGAGGGCATGCAGGATTTTTCTTAAGCTGAACGAATTGAGGAAAATGTTCCATTATTCAAGCTTCAAGTTGCAATATTGATGGAATCTAAGGGGAACATATTGAACATCAAAGAAAGAAGCACAAGATGATGAAATAGATAGTCATTTACCAAAACCAATTTGTTAAAGTTCAACCATTTCGAGAGGTAGCACATGAACAAGAACCAATGGG
>PVJH01026036.1:0-30600 GCA_004026705.1 Nesogale talazaci | reverse complement strand
TGACATGTTATTTTAGCATGCTACAGTACAAATAATGTAAGGAAAAATATATGAAATAAGCAAAACCTCATGGGAGGAGGTGACTACTTTTGGATGCCAACTTCAAAGCCGAAACAGTACAATTAGTCCAAATTTCAGCAGCTCGGTGGCATGGACAGAATAAAATCTTTACTGTACACCATAAAATGCTGCAAGCATTGTAAAAATTATGCTTGTACAAATTATAGCTCAAGCCATTTCAATTTCTAAAAATTCTTCTCCCCAACTTGGGGTCATAAAGGGAAGTTCAGAAAGACTTCCTTCAATGGGAAATGGTCTCGATAACAGCCCTTCTCATACATCCCTGCATTTGAACTCGATGTGGACCAAAAGAGTTACCACTGGTTTGTCATAAAATGGTCTATGTGTTATAACCATAAGATTTTCTGTCACTGTGTTAGCATATGAGATTACGTTCAAGTTTTCATCACCTTATGCTTGTAATGTTTCTATGATACAGGCTACCCTCAAGTTATGAGACGAAGGATTGAAACTATGATGAGTGGCATTTGTGACAGTATCTTTTACATAATATGGACCACATACAATGCTGCAGCATATCCTTCGCTGAGGTTATCATGCTCAGATGTCACTCACAAGCACCCGAAGGCTGGATTTATAAAGATTCTAGGGAGTAAAACAACAATAGCAATGCAAACTGGCATGAAAAGGAGTCGTTGACTTCTGTCAGAACCACCTGGTCACAAAGTCTTCAAAACAGAAGCCATAAAAAAGATAGGAACGACTTTTGCATATATATACTCCTTTTGTCAGAGATTAAAAATAATAGTCATGCCACATATTTGAAGTACCCAGCACAGACAAATCAAGAGAGACAGAAAACAAGTGAGTGGTGACTAGAGGCCAGGGCCAGGGAAGAGTTACAACGAGTGGGGGGGGCTGTTATGCAGGCTCTGTATTCCAAGTCTGTTAGACAGACTGTTGTACAGAAGGAAAGGAGGGGGAGGGACTGCTCATGGGCCTAGAGTTTCCCTCTGGTGATGAAAGGCTCTAAACAAGGCAGTGATGCTGGTGTACAGCACTGCATACATCCATCACTACAAACTAAGTGTTACTGAATCGCACATTTTAAAGTAGCTACAAGATCTATTCCCTGGGGGTTGGACAACAGAAAAGTGGGTGAAGGGAGATGTCAGACAATGCAAGCTATGACAAAATAACAATCATTTATAAACTATCATGAAGGGATCATGAGAGGGGGGGGGAAATGTGGAAATGTGGAACTTATACCACGGGCCCAAGTAGAAAGCAAATGTTTTCAGAATGATGATGGCAAAAAATGTACAAATGTGCTTGACACAATGGGTGGATGTATGGATTGTAATAAGAGTTGCATGAGCCCCCCAAAAAAGATGCAAATACTGACACAAAGTGTGTATATATATATGTGTGTGTGTGTATATATATACATTAGAGCTATAAGAGCCCCCAATAAAATAATTTTTAAGGCGCTTATTTCAAGAACTCAAGTAGAAAATGCTTGGGAAATGATGATGGCAACATATGTACAAATGTGCTTGATACAATGTTATAACTGCTGTTAGAGCCCCCAATAAAATTATTTTTAATTAAAAGAGCAAAGTTACTCAAATCTACGCTTTGTGTATTCTGCCACAATGAAAAAAAATGAAACTAAAATATGTCTGCAGATAGGTCAAAAAGAAACTGGACTAGTCGTTTTTGCAGGAATTAGGAGGCCAGGAGAAGACATGGCTGGGGAAAACCAGATGTTAGTGGGGAAAATGACATTTAGCTGTAGTCAGTAGAAATTTTCCACAGCTGCACTTAACAGCTGGAAGAGATAAAACTCTTTAAACAGCAATCATAGAGTAACTCAACAGTTTCTCACTTACCAAGTGTTTTCTGCTAATTCTCAAGAGAAAATTTGGGGTTTTGAAAAACTTTTTTTCTTTCTTTCTTTCTTTTTTTTTCACGTTGTTGAATCCTGGGATGACTTTGGTGAGCTTTCCTTGCATTTCCGAAGTGAAAACCTGAGAGGAGGATGTCCCAGGAAGGCACAGGTATAAAATTAGAGGCACTTACGAGATAACTAAACATACTCATTGAGCTGCTAATCACCAGTCACTCCACGGGAGAAAGCTGAGGCTGTGTGTTCCCATAAAAATGTATAGCCTTACAAGCCAACAGAGGCAGTTCCACTCCGTCTTTCAGGGTCACTATGATAGTGATGTGGGTTTTCATCTTAACCCTAGCCCAAGAAATCATCTAAACTGCTGTTTCTGTACACCAAAGAGTTTCATTTACTCAACACCTCCTCAAGAACTACAAGAACCAGGAGGATGGGAGAAAGGTGGGGAGAGGAAGGGAAGAAAGGGGAAACAATAACAATGGTTAACACATACCCACACCCACCCACCCATGCACCCACCACAGGGGGAAGAACAACAAGAACCATGGGGGAAGGGAGACAGTGATCGGTGTAAGATAGGAAAATAATAAGAATAATTTAAAATTTATCAAGGGGTCATAAGTGTGGGGAGGAGGGAAAAAAGAGGAGCTGATACCAAGGGCTCAATGGAAAGTAAACGTTTAGGAAATGACGATGGCAGCATTTGTTTAAATAGGCTTGATACAATCGATGTATGGATTGTTATAAACACTGTAAGAGCTCTTAAGTGATCATTTAATTTTAAAAAAAAAAAAATTTAAACTACTAGAAGCAGCAGGCAAGATATCCACCAAGGAATTTCCCTGTGAAAATCTGCTACAGAAGGCTACCTTAAGGTGGTTGCTGGCAGTGGTGGTGCTGGTAGGTGACACTGCGTGGATTCAGACGCAGAGCAACTTTTGAACAACAGCAGGAAACACTGCTAGATCCTGTTCCATCCTCACAATAGCTGTCATGTTTGAACTCAGTCTTCCAGCCACTGCACCAATTCATCTCATGGAAGTCCTTCTTTTCTGTTTACCCTTTGTGTGAGTCCGGGTAGACTAGAGAAACAAATTTCATAGACATGTATATGGATATAAGGAAAAGATTTATATACAAGAGGAATGGAACACTGAGAAAGCCTCCCAAACCAGTCCAATTCAAAGTCACAAGTCCGATATTACTCCATATGCCCAATATCAGTCTATAAAGTCTCCTTTCGACTCACAAAGTCACAGGCCAGTGGGTGCAGAGTCCCGGCGCTGGTAGGGGTCTCCCCATGTCTCCTCACTTCCAGGGCTCAGGGTCCATCAACAGCATCCAGTGGTGGCAGAAGCAACTCAGCGCTGGCAGGGCTCTCCACATGGCTTCTCCAGCTTCCGAAGTTGGGTTCCATCAGGGTAAGGCTGTGTGGTTTCTCCTCCGGCTCCTTCAGCCCCTTGGACAATGTCACCTTGTCTTGTCCATAATTCATCATCTCTGAGACTAACTCCCAACAACTGAGGAGATAGATTCTCATCTCCGTTAGGGAAATATCACGAGAATTCCCACAAGTCTCAGGAGAAAGCCACGCCCACGCAGAGGCTCATTGGCTACTCAATGGCTATCTTCAGATGAACAGGCTGGACTCCATCCCTACATTTCAATCATGAAATTAACATAAGCACATGACCGCCACACCCTTGGAGGTCTAAAGTGCGCCTGATCCAAGCCATGCTATTTTCAATTGCTCGTTATGCTTGTGAAGGCTGGGCAATATTTAAGGACGATCAGAGAGGAGTTGATGCATTTTGGAAATAGGAGGCTGCCAAAGACTATAGAAAGTACCCTGGATGACCAAAAGAACAAACAAAACTGTCTTAAAAGAAGTGCAACTCACAAATGCTCCTAAGAAGCAAGGATTGTGAGACTTCACCTTATGTACCATATGTGCTTGATTATAAGTCCTCCGACTATCAGCCCAGGTGCCTACTTTTACTGCAAAAACTTCATCTAAAATGTCCTAAAAACTCGGCTTATCCACGAATGGATACTTTACTTTGGATATGTTATCAGGAGACAATCCATCAAGAAGGGCATTGAGCTTGTTAAGAAGAAGGCCAATGAAAAAGATTAAGATCCTCCAATACATGGTCTGACACAGCGATTGCAGCTATGGTACAAGATCGGATGGTGTTTCATTCTGTTGTACACAGGGTTGCCACTGTCAATCAGAACTGACTTTATAGCATCTAACAACAACTATATGTCAGTCAATCTGCTAAAGACTGATCATACAAAGGCTTGTCAAAGATGGTCCTTCTCCTCCACGGGTTCATCGGTTTGGAACAGAAAGTGGTGTGATGACAAAAGAGTGCGCTTAAGTATTTTTTAAAAGGTATTTCAAAGTGAACGGCCTTGAAGAGAGAGAGGAGGAAAGAAAAGAAGAAAAACATCAACTCTGTGTCTGTCACCAGAGTACCTCAACTCTTGGATAAGCCAACAACTTTAGCCTGAAGCACGTGAAGGCTTCAAACATTTCTAGTATGAAGTCATTATTGGTACCACGGATGCTTATTCTACATCATGCAGAGCACCTGTTCCCCCCTACAGTTGCAATAGCCTGAAGCACTCCTCCAATCTGCAGAGAGAGGGGTGGAAAATTCATTGCGTACTCTGGTCAACTTATCAGAAGTGTGGAGGCCATGTATTTGAGATGTCAATTTCATGAATGAGATGTAGGGGTGGAGTCTAGCCTGTTAATCTGGAGCCAGCCATTGAGTAGCCAAGGAGGCCTCTGAGTGGACATGGCTTTCTCCTGAGACTTCTGGGAAATCTCATGATATTTCCCTCATGGAGATGAGAGGCCATCCCCCCAGTTGTTGGGAGTCAGTCTCCAAGACAACGAACTACAGACAAGACAAGATGGCAGCGTCCTGGGAGCTGGAGAAGTCAGAGGAGAAGCCACATGGCCTTACCCTGATGGAACCATACCTCTGAAGCTGGAGAAGCCACGTGGAGACCCCCACCAGCACTGAGTTGCTTCTATCACAATTGGATGATGTTGAGAACCCTGAGCCCTGGAAGCGAGGAGCCATGGGGAAACCCCTGCCAGTGCCAGGATTCTGTACCCACTGGAAGGAGACTTTGTGGACTAATATCGGGCATATGGACTAATATCAGACTTATGACTTTGAACTGGACTGGGCTGGGATGCTTTCTCAATGTTCCATTCCTCTTGTATATAAACCTTGCCCTTATATCCATATGCGTGTCTATGAATTTGTTTCTCTAGTCTACCCGGAATAACACAAGAAGTGACCGATCTCAAGAGGATGGTATTATACTTGGAAAAGTAGAGGGTCAATGAAAAAGAGGAGGACCCTCAACAAAGTGGATGGGCACAGTATCTGCAACAATGGGTCCATGCAATGCAATGATTGTGAGAATGGTGTAGGAACAAGAAGTGCTTCTCTCTGTTGTACGTGGGGCTGCAGTGAGTCAGAACTGACTTGAGGGAAAAAAAGAAAACAACAGAAAAAATTAACGCAGCTAAAAGTTGGTTCTTTGAAAGGATTGACAAGATCAACAGACTGCTGGAAAACCTAACCAAAGAAAGGAAGGAATATGTTTCAATAGAAAGAGTGAGGAATGAAACAGGAGACATTACAACAGACCCTAATGAACTCAAAAGGATAATTACACAATACTATGAAGGCTTTTACTACAATGAATTCAAACACTTGGAAGGCCTGGACAAATATGTTGAGGGCAGGGGGGCAAGCAGGAAATCCCTCCCAAAACTATCCTAGATAGACATCAAAATATCAAGATACCCATACCAATAGAATAAATAGACAAGATTGTTAAGGGATTACCAAAAAAAAAAAAAATGTCTGGGACCAGATGGCATCTCAGGAGAATTCTACCAAGCATTCAGGGAAAAACTGACACCAATCATACACAAACTCCTTCAGAGCATGGAAAAAGATGGCAAACTCCCAGATTCTTTCTATGAAAATAGTACAACTCTGATATCTAAAGCAGGCAAGGATACCACAAGAATTGAGAATTACAGATCAATATCCTTAATGAACATCGATGCAAAAATCTTCCACAAAAGGCTGGCCAATAGAATACAAAAGTATATAAAACAAATAATCCACCATAACAAGTGGGATTCATACCAGGGATGCAGGGATGGTTCATTATACAAAATACCATTAGTATTATATGCCACATTGATATGAAAATTTTTAAGAATCACATGATAATATCAATAGATTTGGAAAAAGTTTTCAACAATATCCAACATGTATTCCTGTTTAAGATATTCAAGAAGATAGGAATGGAAGGACAATTCCTCAAGATAATACAAGCTACATATGAAAAACCAACAGCCAACATGGTAGTCAATGGAGGAAAAAATCCCATTAAAAAAGGGGACCAAGCAAGGATGTCCCTTGTCCCCACTCTTATTTGACATCATACTGGATGGAGGGCCTAGCTAACATAAGACAAAGTAAAGATATCAATGGTATTCATCTGGGGAAAGAAAAGGTGAGACTATCATTATTCACAGATGATATGATTCTATATATATGGAAAATCTCAAAAGCTCCACAAGGGGAGTGCTGCAAGCGATAGAGGAATAGATCAGAATGGCAGGCTACATGATCAACAAGCAAAAGTTTATCAGACTGCTAAACACATTGGATAAGACCACGGAAGAAAGGATCAAAAAGACAATACCCTTCACAATAGCCAAGCACAAATTGAAATAGTTAATGGTATACCTGATTTAAAAAAAAAAAAAAAAAGATTTGTACCAGGAAAACTACAGAACAGTATTATAAGAAACCAAGAGTGACCCTAATGGAATATTATCCAATGCTCATGGGTTAGAAGACTCAATATAGTAAAAATGTCAGTTCTTCCTAAGGCACTAGATAAGTTTAATGCTATCCTATTACAAATGTAGTCACCTTTCTTCAAAGATTCGGAAAAACTGATTACCAACTTCATATGGAGAGAGAAGAAATCCAGAAATAGCAGAGAACTCCTCAAGAAGAATAGAATGGGAGGGCTTCCTTTAACTCACTTTAAAACATATTATACGGTCACAGTGATCAAAACAGCATGTTACTTGTATAATGACAGGTACTCAGACAAGTGGAAAAGAACTAAAATCCCAGAAATAAAATCATCAGCATACAGACAACTGATCTTTGGTAAGGGCCCAAAAAATATCAAATGGAAAATGGATGTCTTCTCCAACAAGTGTTACTTTAAAAAAGTGGAGGGGTGAGGAGGGGAGAGTGCAGGGAGATCTACCTGCAGAAAAATGAAGCATAACTCTTACCTTACTCCATGCACATGAATAAACTCACGGTGGATCACAGATCTTGAGGTAAAACTGCAAACCATAAGGGCCATCATTGAGGAAATTGGGACAAACCTGAGAAATTTGGTGCAGGATATACATAGACTATCAGAAATATAGAACACAAATACAAATGAGTCACAAATTGACAAATGGGATATACTGATGATAAAATACCCTTGTACATTGAAAGAATTCACCAAAAGAGTAAAAAGAGAGCTCACAAACTGAGAAAACATCTTTAACAATGACAAATCAAACAAAGGCCTTATTACTAAAATTTACAGTACTCTGCTAGTTTGCAACAAGAAAAAACTGATTGCTCATTGAGGAGGTGGGCAAAGGACCTGAACAGAAGTTTCAAAAATTCGAATAGTCAATAAACATATGGTAAAATGTTCCAAATCATTAGTCATAAGAAAAATGCAAAATAAAACAACTATGAGATACCACTTAAAATCCTCAAATATAGTCAAAAATCCGAAAGTAACAAGGTGTTGTGGCGAGATAGGAGCACTCATCCACTGATAGTGGACCCATAGGTATGTACAACCATTATGAAAATTGATTTGGCAGTATCCAAAACAGGTGGAAACTGAGTTACCACACAACCCAGCAATCCCTCTACTGGGCACATACCCAGAAGAGGAAAAAAAAAAAAAAAAACATGGCCAGTCATCTGTACTCCAATGTTCATCATGGTACTCCAATGTTCATCCTTGTGTTTACTATCACAAGGAGTTAGAAACAACCCAAATTTCCATTAATGAACAAATGGATTAGGTACTTACATATATACAGTGAAGTACTACTCATCCCTAAAAAACAGAGATGAACCCATGAAGCACATCACCTAATGGGAAAAATTGGAGGAAATTATGCTAAGTGAAGTAAGTCAATCACAAAAAGACAACTACAATAAGAGTCCACTGAAGTAAGCTTAAAAAATAAAAAGGGTAAAAGCTATCATTTGCATACATTCCCAGGATGGAGTCCAGGTATTATGACAGGGGCCAGGCCCAATCCAAGGATATATACAGCAGCCAACTAAAAATGAAAAAAATGAAAACAAAAAAAATGAGACATGGATATTGAGGGAACAGAACACTAACTCGTCCAAGAAGGTGTTTGAATCTGGGTAGACTAGAGAAACAAATTCATAAACACACATATGTATATAAGGGAGAGGTTTATATACAAGAGAAATGGAACATTGAGAAAGCATCTTCAACCCAGTTCAGTCCAAACTCACAAGTCTGATATTAGCCCATATGTCCGATACCAGTCTATAAAGTCTTCTTCAGATTCACAAGGCACATGTAATGACACCGGGACAATCACAGGCCAGTGAGTGCAGAGTCTTGTGTATCCAGTGGTGGTAGAAGAATCTCAGCGCTGACAGGAACCTCTCTGTGGCTTCTTAAACATCTCAACACTGGCAGAAGTCTCAACGTGGTTTTTCTGGCTTCAAATAATTGGTTCCCTCAAGGTAAGTCCGTGTCGCATCTCCTCTGGGATGTCACACAGGGAATCAGCCTTGTGTCTTCTCAGTAGAGCGTCTCCAAGGGACTGAGTAGTGAGTCCCTCACCTCCAGGGTGGAAATACGGCCGGATTTCCCAGAATTCTCAGGAGAAAACCATGCCCACACAGAGAACTCATTGGCTATCTCCAGATTGACAGGCTAGACTCCACCCCTCCACTCTTAATCCTCAAATTGACACCAGATTAGGGGACTGCCACAGAAGAATGCTGTTTATATCTGCACAGGAGAGGGAGAGACCAGACTTAATCTGGTCTGCCAAGATGTGAAAGCAACATGCATGATGAAGCAACAAACCAATAAAGAAATCTGGGGGGGGAGGGGGGTTGCCCTCAATCCCAGCTATGTGGAGCCCCTGCCCCCCAGAAAAATACACTTCAGAGAAGAGCACTGAAACTATAGCTCAGGGAGAGGGACATGGGTGATCAGAGCACACAGGGGCAAACTAAGAGGGAAGGAGAGAGAAAGAGAGAGTGGAACCAAGCCCCGAGGACAATATTCCTACCAGCAGAGAGAATCACAGAGCCAGCCCCACTACGTGAGAAATGACATCCCTCACTGATCCGTAACATTATTTGGACAACACTGGAGACACAATTGGGAAATGTGCCCTATCTGACCGCACCATATTGGGGCAAAACACTAAGGTCATGCAACACAGCAGCAAGAGGAGCAAAACAATGAAGTCCCCAAGGAATACCAAAAATAAACTTTGGGGCCAGGGCGTGGCACCTTATCAGATTCCACTGGAAAACACTCATAAAGGTCCACAAACACACCTGGAACTATTTATAGACTTTTCGGTTTTTGTTGTTGTTTTAGGTAGGGGAGGTGGTGTTTTGTTTTGGGGTTTTGCATGTGTATCTAGATAAGATAAGCCAGATAAACATATCTGGAGGAGAAAACAATTAGACCTGGAGGACATGGGAGAGGAGGAGGGAGGGGAAGGGAAGAGAGATACCAACAAACCCAGGAACAATAAGTGATCTAAAATCAATATAAAGGAGGATTTAGGATGCCTAGTGGGGCTTGATCAAGTGCAATGTAGCTGAGAGGAATTAATGAAATCCAAATGAAGGCTGAACATGACAGTGGGACAAAAGGAAAGTAAAAGGAAATAGAGGAAAGCACTATGAAGCAAAGGACATCTATAGAGTCCTAATTATAGGCATGTACATATGTAAATATGCTTATATATAATGATAATAGGGAAATAGATCTCTTTTCATGTTTATATGTTAAGTATTAAGGTAGCAGACAGACATTGGGTCTCTACTCAAGTACTCCCTCATCACAAGAACACTTTGTTCAAATAACCCTAGATTCTATGACACTCATCTTCCCAATAAGACAGCTGAAGACAAACTATGTGCATAAGCAAATGTGGTAGAAAAGTTGACAGTTCCCAACTATCAAAAGATGTAGCATCTGGGTCTTAAAGACTTGAAGATAAATAAGTGGACATTTAGCTGAGAAACAACAAAGCCCATTGGGAAGTCACACACCAGCCTGTGTTCATGAGGTGTCAGTGGAATTAGGTATCAAGCATCAAAATCCAGAAAAGAAAATTCATATCAATGTGAATGAAGGGGAGGGCAGAGTGGAGACCCAAAGAGGGACAAATAACAGAAACGTGGGTGGAAGGAGACAGTGGTTGGTATAAGACATGAAAAAAATTATAAATTATCAAGGGTTCATGAGGGTTTGAGGGAGAGAGGGAGGAGTGGGGGTGGGGAACGAGCTGATATCAAGGGCTCAAGTGAAAAAAAATCTTGAAGATGGCAACTTATGTACAAATGTGCTTGACACATGGATGGATAGATTGTGATGAGCTAAAAGAATGACTACAAAATGATTTTCTTTTTTTAATGGACTCATCTGCTCCTAATGACACAAAACCCATACAGTTTGAGAAGCCAGTCAAACATTTGATGGCTGCTGACCATGATTGTTGTCCCCAGTCTGGCCAGCTTAGTAGAAGGCATTACTGCAAATATTCCAGGTGTCCTACACATAATATCCTTAGGGCTAAGCATTTCCCTAGAGGCTAATCCAACTTCTTAAATGACAGCCCCACCCCTAGCCTCTGCCTCTCTACCCCATCCCCATAACTTTGCTGGTGGCTTCCCTCTGGCTTGTTTTCTCCATTGTTAGCTCACAGGGGGAGCCAGTGTGCTGGGGAGTTCACAGCATCCACCAACACAGTGGCTCCACCAACCACTGAAAGGAGTTGGTAGAAATCTACCTACACTCCCTCAGCATAACAGAGTCATTAGAAAACAGGAGGTCAACACTGATCCCAGAGTCCTCAGAAGGATTAAGGTCAGGACAGTCAGAGTGATTCACCTTGAAGAAGGGCTGTTGGTCTGTGCTCTTTATACTTTCCAGTCTCACTTTCACACACTCTCCTTCCTGTGTTTCCTTGAATGAGTCCCCAATTTTTGTGTCAGACCCTACAATGGAGCTTCAAAAAGTTCACAGGAGAAATTCCATTAATTTTAATCCCATTTTTCTTACTAAATTTTGAAGTCCCCTTGCCCTTGGATGTCCAGTAGAACCTTAAAGATAGCATCTAACCCTAGACAATTTTCCTCTAACTTTAACAACCAGATGATGACCCCAGTCTTCCAACTTCCTTAAACAGATTGATACTCCACCTGTATGAATCCTCACGTGACCCCACAGCTTCCTTGCCATATTTGTTAAACAGTTCATAAAAACAAAATATGGAACCTGGTAGAACCAGTTTTTGTTGTATACTTCCATCTTATGGGTGGAATTGAGTTAAGAAAGGCCTGTGATATGGCTTGAACATTCGATGTAGAAGCTACACTGCCCATTTTCAAACTTTTCTTAAGCACTTGAATTTTTCTCATAATCCAAGCCATGGTGAGAGACACTAGAAGCCCATTACCTATTATAAATAGTAATATTAAATAAATAGCCACAGATTACATCTACAGATAGACATCTACATGTAGAATACTATATTAATTTTATGAAACATATCAATAAATGGGGTCAACTTTAGCTTTTTGTAAGTTTTTTGTCCTTTAATATAAAATTGCTACACATGCCCCTTTAGGGATGTTAAGTTCATGAATTATAGGCAGAAAAATAAATATTTGCATATACATACAGAATTTTTCACTCAATATCTAGTCAAAGATTAGACTTAAAGCATAAGAAATATCAAAGAAAAGTATACCAAACATTTTAGAAATAAAGTATGCATTATTCATCCATGAGATCCTTTTTCTATGGTTGTGCTAAGCTATTCAGATACAGTGTATTAGATTCATAAGCACAATTCTTTTGTTCAGTTCAGAATAGAACTCTTCCATCTTTTGATTGAATTAAAAAAATACTTGAATTATGACAAAGAATATTAAAAGCACCTGGAATGCCAAAAGAACAAAAAAAAAATCTGTCTTGGACAAGGATAGCCAGAATGCTCCTTGGATGGCAGATGGGTGAGACTTCATCTCAGGCATTTTGGGCATTTTAAGAGAGGGAGATCTTCACGGAGATGGATTGCTACTGTGGCTGTAACAATGGATTCAAACTTGACAACAATTGTCAGGAGGGCCCAGGAGTTGGGTGGTGTTTCACTCTGTTTACGCAGGGTCACTGTGAGTCCAAACCAAATTGACAGCAACTAACCACAACAGCTCATTTGGATGTATATGGAACGAACATCAAACCTCAAATCAGCAAACACATGTGGAGTGTCTACAAATACATTGCTGTTTAGACGTACACAAAGGAGACAAGATTGGTGACAGGCTCATGGCAAACAGCCTATTATTAGTATATTGTCATTTCTATGAGTTACCAGATGAGACATTGCCTTCTACAAGAGCCACTGGGAAAGACTTCCTGTCTCCGGACAACAATCTACTCTCCAGAACCACTCATGTGGCACTGACTCTGTCCTGCTCTGTGTGAGGGAAGAGTGCTTTGTGTCCTCTTTCCCTGGTAGAGTATAACACAGTGGTAGTTCTTTTTTCTTCACACAGAATCTAGAACAACATTTTGCATCTTACATACTGAATACTTGATGAATCAGTGAATAACGCATTGATTTTCAAGACAAACATTTGGGAAAGTGGGCCAAGTGATTCAAAATAGAAAATTCTAATATCCCTATTAATCATTTCAATGCTTCCTGGCGTCCAAACTCCCTTGCTTTCTCTACCCTACAAAATACTAAATACACATACATGCCCACACACATACACAACCTCTAAGGTCACTGTCACAAAAGACATGCAGATTAGAACAGAGTGGCTATAACTGCTGTACTGTCACTCCCAGACAGGGTTCTATAAACAACTGTTGTGTGGTTTCAAAAACCCCATGTACATAAGTAGACCCTGAACAAGACAGGCTTTGAGCCAAATCAAGAAAACAGTCTCTCCTTACTACTGCCTCACTCTTCTGTTACTCTTCGCAACACCTGTCCAGCGACCTTAGGTAAGTTCTTAACCTCTCCATGCCTTTAAGTTTTCATCTATAAAGTGGGAATAGCTATGCGGGACTATGTATATAGAAGCTGACAGGGGTGAACATAACATTGTTGCTGTTAGTACCATCAAATCAATCCCAACAGAGAGTAATTCTATGTTTAGCACTTCCCCGTCCTGCGGCATCCTCAACATCGGTAGTGGCAAGTTTATGGTTGTGGCCACTATATCTATCCATCTTCTTGAGTCTCTTCCTCTTTCTTATCAAGGACCTTCTATTAAACATGATGTCCTTCTCCAGGAAACTGGATACTCCTGATACATGAGGAGTACGTGAGACAAAATCTCACCATCCAGGCATCTAAGGAGTATGCTGGCTGCACTTCTCCCCAAGACAGATCTATTTGTTCTCTCATTAACTTATGGTACTTTCAAGAGTCTTCACCAGCACCATCATCCAAATGCATCCATTTTTCTTCAACCTTCCTTACTTGGTATCCAATTTTCACATGCATATGCAGGGGGGGTGGGGGTTGAAAATACCATGGCTGGGTCAGATGCTCTTTAGTCTTCAAAGTAACATCCTTATATATTAATCCAGAGTTGTTTATGTGAACAAAACAGGAGAATGCTGCATGGTTTAAAACTAGGAATGCTGTCCCTCAGAGCTGTGTCTTCTCATCTTACTTACTCAATCTGGATGGTGAGCAAATCATCCCAGAAGCTGGATTCGATGAAGAAGAGCACAGCATTAGGATGGCTTATTAACAACCTAAGATATTTGAATGATAAAATGATACTTATAGCCTGTTTGCTAAAAGTGAGGAGGGTTTGGAGCACTTAATGAAGATCAAGGACTCCAACCTACAATACATGCTACAAGGTTACGTAAAGAAAATTAAAATCCTCACACTTGGTCCAATAAGCAACTCATAAATGGAGAAAATATTGAAGTTGTCGAGAATTTCATCTTGTTGGACCCACAATCAATGCTCAGGAAAGCAGTTGCCAAGAGCTAAAATGGCACGACGTGTTGGATAAACTTGCTGCATAAGACATCTTCAGATTGTTGAAAAGTGTAGCATTGAGATGGTTCTTTTTCCTTCCATTCCAGCTTCCGTAGCTCTAATCTATACTCCCACACCCCACTGTCGGAACTCAGATTCAGATGCAGCAGCTCTCTGCTAAAGTTCCTAAGCACTGCGTCAGTCTGGGTAGACTAGAAAAACAAATTCACAAACATGCGTATGTAGATAAGAGAGTTTTATATAAAGGGTACTTGTACATTAAGAAAGCATCCCGACCCAGTCCAGTCCAAGGCCATGTATCTTATACCAATCTATAAAGTCCTCTTCAGACTCACGAAACACATGCAATGAAGCCAAATGCAGCACCATCACAAGTTAGTGGGTAGAAAATCTTTGGATCCAGTAGTGTTGTTAGCATCTCAGCGCTGGCAGGGGACCCTCTGTGGCTTCTCAGGCATCTCAGCGCTGGCTAGGGTCTCTCTGACTTCTCCGGCTTCCGAGGTCTGGTTGCATCCATGTGGCTTGTCTGGCTCAGGGGACTAGGGTAGCTCCATGTGGCTTCTCCTCAGGGATGTCTCACAGGAAGTCAGCCTTGTCAGTCAAGTGTCTCCAAGCAAGTGAGAGAGTGTCTCCTGCTCCCAAAAAGGAAGCACCATTTTTCCCAGAATTCTCACAGGAGAAGGGCACACCCACACAGAGGTCTCATTGGCTATGTCCAGGTTGACAGTCTAGACTCCACCCCTACACTTGTAGTCCTCAAATTGATACCAGATTAGTTGACTACCACAGCACAGCTTCAAAAAAAAAAAAAGAAGCACTCCTCCCATTAATGCCCTTTCCAATTGGTGTACTAAGATATATTCACTTGATCAACAAATATGGAATGGGAGTTGGTTATAGGCTATCATTTTACTGTGCACAGGGGATACAACATTAATAAGACCTGGCAGTGCCTGTGCTGGTGGAGCTCATAGACTAGTGAAGAACTGAGATTAGAACTCACAACAGTGTGGAGACCGTCATAATGGGTTTTTGAAATATGCAGGGAGGTACCTAAAGGGAGCTCTTCCAAAAAGAAGTGCTACCTGGAAAGAGGGTTTCCCAAAGGAATTGTTGTCTAAGCCAAAGGGTAAATAGGAACCAGTCAACAAATACAAAAGGGAACATTTGCCCAAGTCGATGGAATAGCATATGGAAAGGCCCAAAGCATTGACAGATTATTGCATTTACGTGGACAATAGGAGTTCACTTTAATGAAGGTAGGCTATCAGGCAGAAAGTCACCAGAGATAAATTAGAACAGAAGGCACAGCCAGAATATGAGTCGTCTTTCAAGTTTCATTAACCACTCCCATCCAGTGGGTTCCAGCCCAAAGCAACCCCTGTAGGATTGCTGAGACTGGAATTTTTTACTAGAACAGACTGCCTCGTCTCTCTCCGTCAGAGTCACTGGTGGATTAGACTTACTGAATGTACAAGTGAGCCTAACGTGTAACCCATAATGTTCCTTCACAAGCCTTAGAACAACTAAGCAAGAGAACACCCTTCTGGAGTGCTGCAGCAGAGAGATGAAGAATATGACTATCTCCACATGGTTGCCCTGGTTCCAATCAATAACATGAAAAGAGTGGAGGCAAGAAGATTAATTAGAAGGTAACTGAAAAACCAGGTGAGAGTTAGTGGTGGCTTGACTTGGAGTGGTGACCGTGAGGCGTGGAGAGCATTAAGAGGAGTTTAGAAAAGAAGATCTTCCCAGGGGTTTTGCAAGGTTGGATCTGCTCAGTTGTTTGTTTGCCCATCTGCCTGTTTGTTGAGGGTGAAAAAGAAGACGATGACGCCCAGATTTCTGATCC
Organism: Nesogale talazaci; assembly: GCA_004026705.1. NCBI lineage: Eukaryota > Metazoa > Chordata > Mammalia > Afrosoricida > Tenrecidae > Nesogale > Nesogale talazaci. Next base: position 14,400 of record PVJH01026036.1, on the reverse strand, counting down.
GAGCTACTACACAAATTTTTTGACATGAGAAAAACTGGAAGGGAAGTTCACTGATCGAAAATGTCCTAGGTTCCACAGAAAAGTGGGTGAAGAGGGACATCGGAGGGTGTAAGATATGACAAAATATAAAAATTTATAAATTATCAAGGGTTCATCGGGGAGGAGGAGTAGGGAAGGAGACGGAAAAAATGAGAAGCGGATACTATGAGCTCAAGTAGAAAGCGAATGTTTTGAGAAGGACGACGGCAACAAATGTACAGGTGTGTGTGACACAATGGATGGATGGATGGATGGATTGTGATGAGTTGTATGAGTCCCCAATAAAATGAATCTAAGAAAATGTCCTAAGTTCTATTTTGGGTGTGATAAGATCGAAGTGTCTATGAGGGACATCAAGTGAAGATCATTGTGGGGCAATGAAGAGTTGAGCCATGAGATGAAAAGGTCTGAGGTAAAGAGTACAGCTAGGCCTGTTGGCTCATAGATAGAGAATAAAGTCAGAGAATGAAGAAGCGCACCTAGGAAAAGAAGAAAGAATGAATGAAGTGGCGGTCCCAGGTTTTGTGGTTCATGGCAGAGAAACAGGAAGAGACATATGTCTTTCATTCATGAAAAGAATGCCAAATTACCCAAAAGGTTAAGTGCTATGGATTGAATTGTGCCCGCCCCCAAAAAAAAATGTGCTGGAAATCCTAACCTATAGGACTGTGGTAATCCCTTCTAGGCATCAGTCGCCTTTGTTATGTTAATGGTCTGGATCAGAGTAGGGTGTCTGAACAACCAAGGAAGCAAGCAGCGATGGGGGAAGAGAGATCCCAAGCCACGTGAAGACTGTCCTGATGAGCCCAGAAGAAACGAGCACTTTTGTCTGCAGTCAACAGACAAAGCAGTCTTCTGCTGGAGGCAGCGCACTGAATTCAGACCAGGAGCATCCTAAATTATGAGAAAATAAAGTTCTGTTTGCTAAAGCCTCCACTGTGGCATCTCTTACTATAACAGCACTTGAGAACGGCTATTTTTAGCAAAGCAGGTATAATAAGTGAATGATTGAATGATCTTATATCTATATACTTTTATTTAAGAATGTCATTTTTAATAATTTATATATATTTTTTAATTGGGCATTCTTACATCTCTTGCGAGTATCCATATATTGATTGCATCAGTCATGTTTGGACCTATATTGCCTTCATTCATTTCTAGATATTTACTTTCTATTGAACCCTTGATATCAGCTCCTCATTTTTCTCTTCCCCCCCTTCATAACCGCTTGGGAGATTCTAAATTATTATATTTTCATATCTGACACTGGCCACTGTCTCCGTTCCCCCATGTTTTCTGTTATTCTTTACCCCTGGAAAGGGGTGTATGGTTATGTGTTGATCATTGTGATTGATTCTCCCTTTCTCCCTTCCCCTCCTCCTTTTATCTCTACCCTTATGGTGTCAGCAGTTCCACTCCTGTTCCTGCTAGTCCTGAAAAGTCATCAAGTAGTTTAAGCTCATTTCATTTGTTTTGTAGAGTTGAGAGTTGGTCTTAACTTGAATTCTGCATAGCAGAGGACCAAGAAGAAAATGGTAATGTTTTCAGTCATCAGGGTCTAGAGGTCTGAATCCATTCCCACCATCATACCCTGACATCACAGGAAACAGATGCTCCAGAAAAGAGCAATGAAAGTTTTCTCCACCGATGATCCTTGGGGCAAGGTGGGATAGGAGGTGAGAGTGGAGGTGGGTGGAAAGAAGAAGTAAGGTTGGATCACATCCTCATTCTCACCTGGCTGGGAGCCTACCAGGATGATGGTGTCCCTTCCTGAGATAGGAAGAGTTAGTGCTGAAACCCACCACCACAGGACCTCAAAGGTGATATCTCCTTGTTAATCTCTCTGATTTCTGGAATGTGGCTCGGGTGCTGTTGTGTTAACACATTCCTCCTGTAAGCTGATTTCTCGCATTGTAAAAGAGATGCTTGGGAGCCCATGCCCAAACCTAAATGCACAGTCTCCTGGTCTCAATTTCAGACTCTGAGGTAGGTCTTTGAGGAGAGAGGCCTGTTTCTTAGCGGGGCTGCTGCTTTTCTGGCAGCTTTCAGATCACACCACATAGGTGGCCTAACTCCTCCACTTGGTTGTGGGGACAACTCCTTAGAGCGGCCATCGTTCCTCAACCCTCTCTGAATCCAAGGAGGCCTGGATGCTGTTCAAACCTCACCCCATTACCAACTCCCAAATCTCTCCTGGCTCTTGCGGGGTTAGCCATTTATAAAACTGGAACGTCAAAGCCAGGGCCAATTTCAGTTTAACCCTAAGGTTTTTACTCAAGTCGCTGTCTGTGGTTTTGCACAAGGTTGATGACTGGGCCAGAGAACGCCACCCCAGAGCTCATAAAGTTGCTTTTCCATAAAAGTGGGCTTGGGGAAAGAAGCAAGGGCCCTTATAAACACTCTGTCCTCTCAGACGTAAATATTCCCTAGGTTTGTGCAAGAGGTGTGTGCAGACTTCCAGTTCAGCTTGCTAACAGCAGCTGTGGATTACTCTCTCCCAAGAGTTTTCTCACGCTCATTTAGATCAGTATGGAAAAGGGGGGGGGCGGGGGGGGAGGTGGAGCAGGGAGTTCTGTTTATTTGTACAGTGAGGGTTACTGCTTAACCAAGCCGTGCTCAGCATGTTTGATAAGAGACCTGTAAGGAAGAAGCAGTATTTTTCCTTGGAAGTTAGCAATTAACTTATGAAAAGCACAGAGATGTGCCAGACAGATTTGACGAAGGTTCTAGAACGTGGCATTCACCTGATGCTCACCTGATGTCAGGGACTTGCCATGTTTCTAGTGGTATGGCCAAGGAGAGCTGATTGGTATCACTTTAAGAAGCTCGGGTCAAGTACGGAATCATTTAGGCCCCTGGACTGAAGGAAACAGGCAAAAAACAGACCAAGCTGACAGTAAAGCCATCCCTATGTCCCTCTACCTGCAATGTCACCTCCTTGTCTGTGATCAGCAACTCCTCTAGCCACACAATTTTAGAAGGAGGAAGACCACCAAATTCAAAGATGGGGAGTCCTTTATGTAATCTTAAACAGGACAAAGATAAAAACAGGTCATCTCGACAATGGAGACCATTATCAGAAGTCCAAAAAGGTGCCCAAAGGATCCAGTGCCAAACTCAGAGAAGTCAGGAAAACAAAGGAAGTTTGTCACAAAACCAGGACTGGTGCCAGATCAATTCATCATGATTGAAATAGGGACACTACAGACTAGAAATGCTTATACGCTTGTTTCCGGACCATCCAACCACCTTAGTGGGGCCATGACTCATGACCAGATAGCACTGGTATCTGAATTTTCATCAAGGGTACTGTCAGGTACACATCAAGGGTAACCTTGGTTAAAGTCCCCCTCTAACCAAAGGTGAACCTGCCCCTGCCTGAACTGGCCTGGGGAAGTCACAGGACTGTACTTTCAAGCACACTCTGCCTGAAGGCAAAGCTTTTGATGTGGCCGGCCTACTGGTCAGAAATGACCCAATACACACTGACTCCAAGTAGAGGCTGAAAATGGACTGGGGGCTCCCACTGTAAAGCATAGCCTTGCACAAACCTAGTGCTCAGAATGTTAGCTCTAATACAGAACACGACGGTGCCCCACGAAGGAGTCCGTAGACACCTCAGGAGAAGATTGCTGTGAGTTGGAATGCCCTGGAAGGCAGCTGGAATGAGAACGAATGAGAGTCAATCAGAGGTGAGTTGAGTCCAGCTCTGAGAGGTAAGTAGAGAGGAAGGATAGCCATTCTATTTGACTAGTGTTATGTAAAGGAAGAGCCCAACACAAAGACAGTCTCTGTGAAGTCTACCTCGTGGGGAGGTGGTAAAAAAATAAAAAAGAAAAGAACATATTTTCTGATACATTGTTCTTCAAAGTTACTTTGGAGGTCTAAACTTTAGGGACCATGATGTTCGATGACAAAATACTAACAGTAGGGAGATGAAGAACCGCAGCTCTTGCTCTCTGGCTTGGAGCGAATTTGTGTTGAGATGGCCAAAGCAACAAGAAGGACGAGATCATGGGTAAACAGGGAACCTGCTATCGTACCTCCCTCAGGAAAATGGTGACAAAAATTGAAATCAGCCAACATGTCAAGTATACTTGCTCCTTCTCCTGCAGCAGAACCAACAGCGAAGAGCAGAGCTATGGGGATCTGGCACTGTGGTTGCTGCATGAGAACAGCACCTGGTGGTGTCGGGGTCTGCAACACCACCTCTGCCGTCCCAGGAATATCCACCATCGGGAGGTGAAAGACCAGTGGAAGCTCCACTGTTTGAAACGTCTCTAGTCTGTCCTTATAATAACTGGGATGATGTATGTAAAAAGAACCATAGCTCTTAATGTCAAAGGAAATCTTGCGGTGCCAAATGCCAAGAGTAAGTATTAGCAAGCCTAGCTAAAAAGAGAAAAGGAGAAAGAAAAGAAACTAAGCAAATGGCCAATTATGCAAAATGTCTCCGTTTGCTGGCTCTAGGCTATGTGCCTTGGGGTGGGGGTGGGCATTATGACCATGACATTTCTACGCAGGCTTAAGACATTACAGGCTGGACTTTTTTTCAAATCTCCCTTGCATATTTGTCTGCGCTCCAATGTATAAAATGGCTTTTTAATTTCTGCGATGTTATCATAGGAGGTTGTGAACTTTTCCAATGCCACCATCATCCTACCATTTATTTGCTTCGCTGTAAGTACTGAGCTTTAATACATAACATATTCATTGAGAAAATGGCTCCAGCTTCTGCTCAAGGGACTCTCTGTCACAGGTCTGGTCTTTGCTGATTTCGGTGTGTTTCTTTGTGGCCCCATTTTTAAAAAGAACATTTAAAGGGATTTTTTATGAGTGTGGTGGGAAGTCTGGAAAAGTCCCACATTTGAACCAAGAATATTACTAATTTCTTTGGATGAAAATTCAGGAGCAAATAAAATGCCAAATGAAGAGAGAACTGGGGTTTAAAATTTTAATCCAACTCACTTTTTAAACAATATCACTTTCCTGGGGGCTCTTACAGCTGTTATAAAGATCCATCCATAGATACATTGTGTCAAGCACATTTGTACATATGCTGCCATCATTATTTACAAAAAATGTTCTTTCTACTTGAACCCTTGGTATCAGCCCATTCCCCAATAACCTTCCCCCACCCTCCCTTCCTCGTGAACCATGGATAATTTATAATTTTTTCCATGTCTTACACTGAACACTGTTCTCCCTTCATCCACCTTTCTTTTGCTCATCCCTGTGGAAGGAAGTTATATATTAATCATTGTGATTGGTTCCCCTTTCTTCCCCCACCTTACCCTCACCCTCCTGGTATCACTGTTGTCATTATTGGTCCTATATGGGAATTCTGGGGATGTATACTTGTCTACAGATGTGCTTTGGGTCTCCATTCCGCCCTATCCTTCATTCACATCAATACAATTTTCTGTTCTTGGTTATTGATGCCTGTGTTAGTCTGGATAGAGGAGAGAAACAAATCCATAAACATGCATGTGTATATAAGGGAAAGGTTTATATACAAGAGCAATGGTACATTAAGAAAACATCCCAATCCAGTCCAAGCCAAGGTCATAAATTCTATATTAGCCCATATGTCTGATACCAATCTATAAGTCCTCTTCAGATTCTCAAAGCACATGCAATGACACCAGGACAATCACAGGCCAATGAGTGTAGCGTCTTGTATAGTCAGTGGTGACAGAAGCATCTCAGTGCTGGAGGGAGCCTCTCTGTGGCTTTCAAGCATCTCAGCACTGGCAAGAGTCTCTAAGTGACTTTTCTGGCTTCAGAGGTCTGGTTCCATCAGGTAAGTCCATGCGACTTCTCCTCCAGGATGTCTTATGGGGAGGCAGTGTTGTGTCTTGTCAGTAGAGCGTCTCCAAGGGACTGAGTAGTGAATCTCACTTCCAAAGGGGAAATATACCCATATTTCCCAAAATTCTCAGGAGAAAGCCATGTCCACATAGAGGTCTCATTGGCTATTTCCAGATTGAGAGGCTACATTCCACCCCTGCACTTCGAATCCTCAAATTGGTACAAGATTACATGACTGCCACAATGCCTGATACCTAACCCCATTGACACCTCAAGATCACACAAGATGTGCTTCTTCCTTGTGAGCTTTGTGGCTTCTCAGCTAGATGGTCACTTGTTTACTTCAAGCTATAAGACCCAGATGCAGTCTTAAAGGCTTGAAAGTAAACAGTTGGCCACCTAACTCAGAAGCAACAAAACCCACATGGAAGAAGCACTCCAGCTTGTGTGATCTTGAGGTGTCAAAAGGATCAGGAATCAGGCATCAAAAAACAAAAATTCAAATCATTGTGAATGAAGGGGAGTACAGACTGGGAATCAAAAGTCTATCTGTAGGCAGCAGGACACCCCCTTGCAGAGGGATAGTGGGGAGGAGACAAAGCAGGGTGCAGTGTAGTAATAGTGAAACATACACCCTTTCTCTAGTTGTTTAATGTTTCCTCCCACCCAACCCCAACCCCAACTATTATGATCCCAATTCTACCTTGCAAGTCCAGCTGGACTGCAGAATGTAAACTGGTACAGATAGGAACTGGAAACAGGGAATCCAGGAAAGGAAAATAAAGGAATAAAGGAAAATCCTTTAGCACCAGTGGTGAGAGTGGCAACACCAGGAGGGGGAAGGAAAGGTAAGATAGAAGAGGGAACTGATAACAGGGCCTACATATGGCTTCCTCCCAGGAGGATGAACAGCAGAGAGGTGGATGAGGGGAAACGATGGACAGTGTAAGATTTGACAAAGTAATAATAGCTTATAAATGATCAAAGGTTCATGAGGGAGAAGGGAGCAATGAGGGAGAGGGGGAAATGAGGAGCTGATATCAAGGGCTCAAGTAGAAAGCAAATGTTTTGAGAATGATGATGGAAACAAATATACAAATGTGCTTTAAGCCCCCAATAAAATGATTTTTAAAAATACCCCAGATGCTATATCTTTTCAAAACCATCAACTTTCTTCACCACATTTGCTAATGCACCCATTTTGTCTTCAGCTATCTTGTTGAGAAGGTGAGCATCACAGAATGCCTGATTATTAGAACAAAGTATTCTCACATTGAAGGAATATTTGAGTAGAGGCCCAATGTCTATCTGCTACCTTAATACTTAACATAGAAATGTATGTACATTGATCTATTTCCCAATCATTATATATACACATGTATGTACCTGTATTTAGCCCCCTGTGCATATGCTTTGTCTTCTCATTCTTTCCTCTATTTCCATTTACTTTCCTCTTTTCCCACTATTATGCTCAACCTTCATTCAAGTCTCAGTAATTCCACTCATTTACATTGTCTTTGATCAAGCCCTACCAGCCATCCAACGCCCTCTTTGCCATTGATTTTAGATCACTTGTTGTTCCCTTGTCCCTGGATTTGTTGGCGCCCCCTTTTCTTTCTTCCCCTCCCTCTCTCTCACGTCCCCCACATCCCCCATCCCCTCACCCAGCACCACTGGTCCTATTATTTTCTCCTCCGGATTGTTTACCCAGCCTAATTTATCTAGATAGATATTTAACTCAACTCTTTCACCTGATTACTAAGCTTACTAAGAATCTGTTTCCAATATCCGATCCTTCTTCTCAAACTCTTTCTCTCTCCTTTTCCTACCCTACTGCTTAATTCGTCCTCTGCTTTCTTTTATCTCTTCTCTTTCTTCTCCTTTTTCTTCTCTTCTTCCTCTTCTCTTCTTCCTCTTATCCTCCTGCTCGTTTCATGTGTGATTGGGAACAGGAAAAATGCATATTTTCATGATTTATCATAAAGCCAATCAACCAATCTTCTGTGAAAAGGAGACGCCATCTTTTTAGGATTGGCTGTCTCCCTCCGTGCATTTAATTTCCTGGACAGGTGTTTCCACTTTCATTCCAATCTTTCTGCTGCTATTTCTATCTAAGGAAGAGTATAGTGGGACTGTTAGAAAGGTTGCATCTGTGTACACACCTCCAAATCATCTAAGCCCATTCAGACGATCTAGATTCTAGACTTCTAGATTCTAGAAGATCAGGCTGCAGATAAGCATTTGGATACTTAATTTCGATCTTAATTATACTGCTGAAGTAAAAGTGCAAATATAATTGTTTACACGTACCTCCAGACAATTGCCCCATGAAATGAATAGCTGAATAATTAGATCAGTAACATTTTCGCTTCTGAGAAGAATAGCTCTCAAACTCACTCACTGCCATCAAGCTGAGGCTGACGCATAGAGATCCTACAGGGCAGTATGGAGTTGGCCCTGTGCATTTCCGAGGTTGTGCCACCTTATAAGAAAAGAAAGTCAAGTCTTCCTCTCTCAGAGCAGCCAAAGGTTGATCAGGAGCTTCCTGTAGAACAAACCATGAACTGCTCATAGGGTAGCTCAGGTTGAAGTTTAAGAAAATTAAAATAAGTCCACAAAAAAACAATAGATGGCCTTGAATATGTGACCCTTGAATTTTGAGAACATCTCAAGAATTCATTTGACTCACTGAAAACTAGTGACAGAAGATCTAAAAAGCTGCATGTGCTAGTTACATTATTTAATGTCAACCTGGTAACTAAATTCAGGGATGAAGTCTAGCCTGCCAATCAGGCCCCAGCCTGGTGATGCCTCCTGATGAGGGAGGCCTTCTCATAAGGATTCTGGGAAATTCCTCTCTGGCTCTACCTTGGTCCCCCTGTTGGAAAGTCACATGGACACCTGCCAGGAGCCCCTCTCTCTGCTTCACCTTTTTGCAGTCAAGATACATGGAGACCCACTGGAGACACTGTCATTGGAACCAACAACTCTGCAGTTCAGCCGGTGATGTTCCTGCATTCTGCATCATTGCCTGAGGCTTCCAGAGTCTGAAGAGGGGTTTATGATCTAATATTGAACCTATGGACTTGATCTAGACTGGGCTGGGATGTTTTCTCAATATACAATTACTCTTTGATATAAAACCCTTTCTTATTCATAGATGAGTATCTCTGGATTTGTTTCTCTAATCAACGCAGCCTAACATGCTATGGAATGACATCATACATGGAGGACATCATGCATGAAGAAAGCAAAAGGTCACTAAAAGTACAAGAAAGAAAGAGGAAACCAAAGTGAATGGCAGACAAGATTCAGAAACTTGCTTTGGAATGTAGAGTTGCTTGAGCTAATACAAGAAATGATGAAGTGAAAGACCTGAACATAAAAATTTCAAAGGACAACTCAAGAAGACAAGCATACTGCACCAATAGCCAATATCATGATAGAGAAAAGATGGCAATTTTCAAGGATTTCCTAATGTTTAGATCAATAATTAATGGTCATGGGATCAGCAGCCAAGAAATCGAATCACACATCGCACGGTCAAATGAGCTACACAAGACCTTTTCAAAGTGTTAAAGAACAAATATGTAACTTTGGGGACTAAGGTGCCCCTAACCCACGCCATCATATTTTTCATCGCATCCTAAGCATGTGAAGATTGGGCATTGGTTGACTAAGGCATACTGAATAAGAATCCATGCCTTTCTATTGTGGTGCTGGCAAAGAATAATAAAAGAGCCACAGAATGCCAGGAGAAGTCTTGGAAGAAATACAACGAGAATGCTCCTTCTAAGTGAGGATGGTAAGACTTCCTCTCACTTAATGTGGACATATTATCAGAAAACCTGTCCCTTGGTAAAGTAGGGCAGCAAAATAGAGGATGATTCTCAACGAGAGGAATTAACACTGTGGCTGCAACATGGGCTCAAACATGACAGCGATCATGAGTAGGACCCAGGACTGGGGTATGTTTCCTTCTCTTGTAATAAGGTCACTGTATGTTGGAAATAACTCAATGGCACCTGACAACAACAAACAACACAATCTAAAAGGGCAGCAGTGGTTTCAGGTGCAAGTCCTGGCCAGTGCACACCAGGCACAATCACCACCCATCTGTTAGCAAAGGCATGTGAATTACTCCGATGTGGAATCCGTTTCAGCAGAGCTTCCAAACTCAGATAGATTAAGAAGAAAAGCCAAACAATCTACTTCCACCAATCAGTCAGGTAAACCCTTATAGAGAAACATCCCAAATGTACAACCAATCAGAGGCCTGGGTGCAAGACTGGGATGGTTTTTCAGGATATATGTAGCATCACCGTAAGTCAGGGCTGACTCCACAGAAGCTGGCAACAGCTCAAATCTATAGCTTTCCTATTTCAAGCCCTTGGAAACTCATCTCATCAATGAATGTCTGAATCACCCAAGATCAATCAATGCGTGCAGTGTCTACAAGGTTCCTACAAATTTGCACACCATGGGCGATGAGCTGCAGTGACTCCTCTTTGGATCAAACAGAAAGGAAGTAACCATGGTAATTTTTAAATCTCTTCTCTTCAATGAGATGTAACTGCCCTCGGCCCTTTCCACATCCTTGGTTCACTTCATCCTAATCCAGACTATTATACTCAGACTCTTTAGTCTCTGATGCCTTCCACACTAGCCTCAATGAAAATCTAATTAGCCCTGTGTCTCAATTTTTAGCCCAACAGTAGACAACTCTATAAAGAAAACAATAATGCTAAACAGGCACTGTGCATCTCAAGATAATCAAGCATTTGAGATCAAAAGGGCAGCATATATCCACAGGCAAAGTCCAAAGGGTTAGGAAAGAAAAACATGGAAATTGGAAGCACAGGTAGAAAGTAGGAAACATAATGATACATTGAGGTGATGGCAATGAATGAGCCGAATCAAGATGCACATGATTTTTTTTAATGTAGCCTATGATCTCTCTATAACCTTTGCCTAATTTGCTATTTAAAGAAAAAAAGCGTTCAGATAAAATTTACTTAAGCTCATCAGCTGAGCAGTTGAGGAACACCACCCAAACGTGGCCTACTATCTCCCCTGTGTAAGATCTTCACCAAGGAAAGCAGCAAACAGTCACTCATGGGAAAGGGGAACCTGAAGTGAGAAACTTTCCGTTGTTCTTTTCTTGTCCTTTCAAGGAGATCATTCACATAATGAAGAATGCTAACCATCGTTTTGCATAATGTTCCCTATACACTTACTGCATACCTGAACAACTAAATATTCCGATTTATACCCACTTTGGACATATTGTTAGAAGAGACCTATCTCTGAAGAAGGACCTCATGCCTGGTAAAGTGATGGAGCATTGAAAAATAAGAAAGTTCTCAAGGAGGCAGACTGGCACAGTAGCCGCAACAATGCGTTCAACCACAGAAACAATTGTGAGGAGGGGACAGGACTGGACAATATTTTGTTCTATTGTGTATAGGGTCGCTATGGGCTGGAACTGAGACAATAACATCTAACACAAACAACGCCCCACCTCTGTTTCCTGGGCGGGGGTCGGGGGGGATGGGGGGGTGGGGAACAGTACAAATTCATATGATGTTTTCCTGAAGCATTTAGGAGAATTCACCAGGATCTCTTCCTGGTCTTTTGTCTAAGAAAGAGGATCTTTCTTTTTTTCTTTGTCTAAGAAAGAGGATCTGTCTAAGAGCCAGGATCTCTTCCTGGTCTTTTGTCTAAGAAAAAAGTGTGTGAAACTGAGCCACATCGTTTCTGTTTTGGAAGGTTATCAATTGTCGACTTCATTTCCTTAGTGTATATATAGGCCTCGACATATGATTTCTTTCTCCTTGTGTGAATTTGGGTATGTTGTGTCCCTCAAGGCCTTGGTTCATTTCAACTGAGGAAGGTCTTCAATGAGGTGGATTGACACAGTGGCTGCAACAATGAGTTCATACGCAGGAGCCCTGTGGGATGGCTCAAGACCAGACAGTATTTTTGTGATGCAGTTGATCACTAGGGACTAGAACTGATCTGATGACACCGGGCACCCAGAACAACACAAAAGAAGAGTTTATAGATACTTAACCCAACTACTAAAAAAAATTCCCAGTAGTTTCACTGAAGTTTTGATATGGTTATTTCAGTTCCTAGGTGTTAGGGGACACAAAAAGATTTACATATCTCCATGAATATTCCCAAATCGAAAACGAACTCTATCCTCCACCTACAAACTCAAGTGAGCATTTCTCCCTAATCCTCCTTTTCCTATCCAAGCCCTATCTCTGTCGGTTACGCAATCTGTGTAATCCTATTCAGAGCAGGCTGCTGCCTGTATCAGATCGGACACTTCACAGACTCCTGTTTTTCTCCTATTAGTCCAATTACTAATCCCCACTGAAGCAGAGAGAGATGGAGACAGAGATAGAAGGCACTGAAGAAAGCCTTTATTAATCGTATAGCCATCAAATTAAACTATTACTTCTGCAGCTTCTAAGTTCTCATTTAACCATCTGGGAGAAGAAGCCAAGCGCTCACTCTAAGACAAACAAGTACAGAGTTTGTTTGCACTTTGCAAAGAACTGGAAATCAAGTGCATGTTTATTGTCAGCTAAATTCCACGCATGTCCTAGTAAAACATTGCCTAATTCTACACAAAAATTCCAACCCTGATTTGGAAGTACAAAAGAGGAGAACGTTTTCTTCATCCTTCAGTGTTAGAGCTCATTAAAGATAATCAGCGGGCGCACGTGCACATGCACACACACACACACACACACACACACACACACACGGTTTTTCTGAGAACTTTTCATAGCAATATGCCCCGTCAGTTAAGAGCACATTTTGAAAGTCACCTCAGGTCTGGCTCATCATGACCTTGTCACTTGCTAACTGTGACACTGTAAAGATTAGGGCACCTTGCTGTACCTCTTTTCTCACACAGTTTTGGCCTTAAGAGAAAAGGAGGGGTGAGGAGGAGGAGGAGGAGAAGAAATAAGATTCTCTCAAAACACCTCTTGAAATACTTAGGTTGGGCTGACCCCGGTGGCATAAGTGGTTGAGTGCAGGACTGCGGCCCGTGGGCTTGGCGGTTCAAATCCAGTGGCGGCTCTCAGGGGCAGCACTGGGTAGCACCCACAACCACCAGAGGCAGTGATACCAAAAAAAAAAAAAAACAGGTTATTAATGATACAAATAGTTCATGTACATGCCTGCTCCTTGAAAGATTGGAGGTCTGAGTGCACCCAGATGCACCTTGAAAGAATGATTTGATGATCTATTTCCCAAATATCAGCCTCTGAAAACCAAGTAATGCACAATTCTATTTTGACACATAGGGGATCTGCAGGAGTTGGAGTTGACTGCAACTTGTTCAGTGGCTACCTCATAGGACACTGCGACGGGTAAGTAAATTAACATCTGCAAAGTTTTATGAAAAATGGAATAAACAACAAAAAAGTCCCTGCTGTCAAGTCAATGACACCTCACAGCAACCCTAGTAGCATTGTGGGCATGCATTCACGTGACCTTGAGATGATCCACAAGGTCAGCAAGTCCAAGACACTCCAAGGGAGGAAGGTTGGGCTTTCTTCTCCTGTGAAGAGTTAGTGTCACGTGTGGAAGAGGTAGTCATTGGACCTTGGGAGGAACCCTCCAGACTGGTGGGTGGGTACCCAATCGAAAGGGACCCAGAATCACCCCCTACCTGGTACCTCGATGCCTCCCTCAAAGCAACATGACAGGTTTTTGATATGTTGGGTAGGGATTGAACTTAGAAGAACTGATCCAGGAAGTTTCCTCCTCTCACCAACCCCCATGCTTAGCTTAAAGAGCACTCAATCAAATGGGAGATTGAACTGTGTGGAGCAACTGTGTCGCACAACAATTCATGGGTCCCAGTTCATGGTGGAACTGTACCTCCATAGACAACTCATACCTCCAGTGTCCAGAGTGTTGTACTATTGGAAAAATTGGTGCTGTTACAAGTGCAATCGCCCTTTCTGTTTTAACAGGGATTTTGTTTCCCTGCCTGTAGTTTACTTATCTCTTGTTTTTCTGCCAGTTGGTTTGTTGCAGTTATTGGGGTAGTTGGTCTTATGTGGGGCAGGGTTAATTTGTCATAATACAACTTCCAAAATAAACCAGAGTCATGCATATGCCAGGGACAAGCAGGTGGATTAGGGTGCCACCGATGATCTCTAACCCCTATCCAAGAGCAGTTAGTTCTGATAACATGGCTCTGCTCATGACAGCAAAGGACATGAACCATCTCCAATCACTAAGAAAGTCCAAATCAAGTGAGGAGCATAAAAGAAGGCTACAGAAAGAAAACATAACAATTATAAATGTTTGCTTCAGAACAGAAAATGGTTAGGAAGACCTGCTAATTGTAAGTCGTACATATAAAAATTGTTTTATTTATAACAAAGCTTAGGTCAAAAGCTAGAGTAGAAAGAGGATAATTTATCATTTCTAAGTTTCCAGTTCTGGGTTGCAAATTGAGGTTACTAATTTGGCTGTTTCATTTTTCACCAGACACAGTTACGAGGTTAAGAATAA